>WYDI02039171.1:0-104729 GCA_009867235.2 Psittacus erithacus
TTTCCTTCGAATTTTCCTCAGCAGCTCCTTATCCATCCAAGGAGGTCTCCTGGCCCTCCTGCTGCACTTCCTTCTAGATGGGACAAACACTTCTGAGCTTGTAGCAGGAGATCCTTGAATATCAACCAACAGTCTTGAGTCCCCCTTGCCCTCTAGGGCTGTATCCCATGGAACCTTACTAAGCAGGTTCCTGAAGAGGCAAAAGTCTGCTTTCTTGAAGTCCAGAGCAGTGAGCTTGCTGCCTGCTCTTCTCACTGTCCTGAGGATCTCGAATTCGACCATTTCATGATTGCTGCAACGAAGGCTGCCCTGAAACGTCACATTTCCAACCAGCCCTTCCCTGTTGGTGAGCATGAGGACAAGCAAGGCACCTCTCCTTGTCAGTTCCTCTATTACTTGCACATGAGACCTGCCTCCCTGAAAAGCAAGCTCTCTCCATCCCAGTATCTTCAGATCTCACAAATATCTACTCTCTGTTGAGATTTCTACTCTCAGTATCTAAGAAGCAAGAGATTTATCAGAGCTGAACAACTGAGTTACTGACAACAGGCAGGTTTTAAATCCATTGTGACTGCACAGTAAAATGCCAAACCCTAAGCCAGCCTGTGAGCATACATGCATAGTTCATCAGACAACACTGAGGACAAAAGAAGAACTGAAGTCAACTCATCACAGCCACACTGACAAGAGGCAACATTTTTAATCACCTGCCTACACCAAGGGTTTTCAGAATCACTTCAGTGGTGTTGAGGTGGTTTTGGTTTTTACTTTTGTTTTGGACAACCTTATTCTGCACCAAATTTCAGGCAGATGTTGACAAAACCCATTCAGCCGAATTGGCCACTGAAGGACAAATTTTTGGGGACAGACTCTCCCATGTCACACAGAGAAGAAGAAGATTATTTTCTTTTCAAATGCTCAACTCCCCTCTCACCCACCATCACACATGACACGTATATCCACGCGCACCTCTCCCTCAAAGCTTTGGATTTGTAATGATACCCATGTTTATTTTTTCTGCTCTGTTCTTTGTATGGGTGTCACTGAAAGCAAGGCCAGTGAAATGCATTTTCTATTTCAAAAGTGAAGCACGGTTCTCTCGCCTAAGAAACAGGTGAGCACCAAACATTTCAAAGTTAATTGCTGATGTTTTCCTATCAATCAAGTTAACAAAAAAGCCCAACTCCTACAGTGTTCTGTTACTGATGGTTTTTATGCTTTAAAAGTTTGAGTGTTTTTCAAGGATCTTGCGAAAAAACAGACTGTGAATAAAAAAAAAGCCATTTTTTTTAATCAGCTACATGTGATATAAAACAGGTGGCAGAGGATATGCAAGCAGTAAGGAGGCCTGGGCTTTTCCCTATGAAAAAGAGCTAAAGATTTGCTTCTCCTTTTTCCTTACAATAGCCAATACACACCTACGCGCTGGAGAGGTACATCAGCTTTAACAGGGCAGTAACTCTGTACAGTTCAAGCTGGTTTCTTTACAAATCTTAAGGTGCACAACTCTTGAATCAGCACCTCCAATTAAACCTTCCAGACCTTGGGCCAACCTCCAACCCAGACTGTGTTTTATTCCCTCCTTTCCAACACAAAGCATCCACGTATTCAGTTGTTGCTACAAGGTTTGCAGACTCTCTACAGATGAGGAAGACCACACAATTTCCCAAGTTCAGCAACCATAGCTGGGGCCACATTAAAAAATGTTACTCAAAAAGAAAAAACAGGAAAAAACAAGCAATCTTGTTGTAAAGAGCCAAGTGTGCTGTAGCTATTTGCAAAATAACTAATACCAAAAAGAAAGTCACACTTGGTTGCATTAATTTCTATAAGCTCTATTTGATTCATAATGGTTCTAGGAAAACAACTGAAGCATTAATAGACTACTGAAATCTTGAACTGCCACTTTACTATTACACTTTCATTGGCAAAAATGCAGTGCTGATTACTTGTACTCAAATATTTCATTTTATCTCAGTTCCTTTTACCTCTTCCATTCAAAGACTGAAGGCAACACTTCTTCCCTGGTCGTTGTAGCAGGCTGATTCCTGTTCCTGCTTCACCTTACCACTCTTCAGTCTGACGCAAGGGGCCAGGATTTTTTCCTAGTGATGCTTGTGAATGAGTATTAGCAATATCATCTCAGCACTAGAAACCTTTGAGATAGCAGTGCTGCCATATACCATGAAGGGAAAGCTGCTCAATTTAATCATTTTGGGAAATAGGGAGGAACAGGCTTATCTTACCAAAAAAGGCATTCAGGACATACATAGGTCACTATTACAAAGTTTTAAACTGCCAATAATTCCTGCACGTTCCTGTGAATATTGCTGTACATTCCCCCACATTCACAGAGGAAAAAATCTGCATGGCTTCTGTTACCTTGGCTAGCATTCATCCTGAGCATATGCATAATTACTTACTATTGATAAGCACACACTCAGAAATTTCTGACAATTTAGCAAACATCAAACACTGCTCCAGCCCAACTGATACAGCGTTTATTGCCAAGTAAAACACTGTAAAAATCTTGCTCCAAAATCTCTAGTCAACCTTGCAGCAAGAAAACCTGTTAGTGCAACATAAAGCAATCAGGCTGCTTACTGTTCACCTACCAAACTGCATCTTCCCTTCACCCACGCTGCACTTAAATTATCATTTTCCTAACTCTATGTAAAAAGCATTCTTTGCCACCAGCTTGCCAGTGCTGTGAAAGCTTGCATGGCAAAATTTCTTTGTATGTTACAAGATTCCTGAAGGAATTAAACTGTGCAAGTCATTAGGGAACTTTGATTACAAATTAAATAACAGGTCAGATGATTATAGGACTAAGCCAGTATCAAAGGGATTAACTGTTGCTTCAACAGCTGTGGTGGGTTGACCCTGGCTGAACACCAGGTGCCCACCAAAGCTGCTCATTCACCCCCCTCCTCAGCTGGACGGGGAAAGGAAAATAAAACGAAAGGCTCCTGGGTCAAGATAAGGACAGGGAGAGATCACACAGCAATTACCCTCATGGACTCAACCTGGGGAAACCAGCTTATTACCAATCAAATCAGAGAAGGATAATGAGAAATAAACCCAAATCTCATCCCCTTGCTTTCCCCTTCTTCCTGGGCTTAACTTGACTCCCAAGTTCTCTACCTCAACACAGAATGGGGGTTTTGGCCAGTTCATCATACTTTTCTGCTGCTCTTTCCTCTTCACGGGAGGACTCCTCACACTTCCCCTGCTCCAGCATGGGGTCCCTCCCACAGCAGACAGTCCTCCATTGAACTTCTCCAATGTGAGTCCTTCCCACAGCCTGCAGTTCTTCACAAACTGCTCCCACTTGGGTCCCTCCCACGGGCGCATCCTTCAGGAACAGACTGCTCCAGCGTGGGTCCCTTCCGTGGGGTGCATCCTTCAGGAACAGACTGCTCCAGTGTGGGTCCCTTCCATGGGGTGCATCCTTCAGGAACAGACTGCTCCAGTGTGTGTCCCCCATGGGGTCGCAAGTCCTGCAGCAAACCTGCTCCAGCACGGGCTCCTCTCTCCACAGGGTCACAGATCCTGTCAGGAGCTGCTCCAGTGTGGGCTTCCCACACGGTTACAGCCTCCTTCAGGCATCCTCCTGCCCCAGCATGGGGTTCTCCCTGGGCTGCAGGTGGGATCTGCTCCACCATGGACCTCCATGGGCTGCAGGGGCACAGCTGCCTCACCATGAGCTGCACCATGGGCTGCAGAAGAGCCTCTGCTCTGGCTTCTGGAACACCTCCTCCCCTCCTTTGGCACTGACCTTGGGGTCTGCAGAGCTGCTTCTCTCACATGTTCTCACTCCTCTCTCCAGCTGCCATTGCACAGTTTCCCCCCACTTCTTAAATATGTTACCCCAGAGGTGCTATACACACCAGACACATTAGGTGCACAGGACTAATGGTTCACCTCCCACTTCTAGCAGGAATCCTCTTGCTATGGCACAGGAAGCTCAGCTCAAGAGCTATGGATCTTTAAGCCTCCAGATGCTGCATCTCTGCATTTGGAGGAGACGTACAACTGCTGTGCGCAAAACGTCACTGCAAGTTAAATGTGGCCATAGGCCCTTGGCAGGAGGCAAGAGGGGCTGGAAGCAGGTCTTAATTTGGGGCCTAATATCCTAGGCTGGCATGCCTGTTTAGTGCTCAGTGTTCACCATTCTGTATTAATGAGAGCAAATATAATTCCCTGACCTTTACTTCCCATAATCCTAAGAAAGCCTGAAAAATTAATATTCAGGGAACTTCTAAGGCTTCATTCTGCATGGTGATGAACAGGGAGAGCCAGCGAGAAACAACCTCTTGCCTGAACAGAAGTCATGCAGGACAGCAGGAGTAAACAAGGTGCTTAACCTCCTGAACAGCAATGGCAAATCTCTGAGTATCAACAAACCTTAATGACTTACTGCCCCAAAACATCTCTCCCATTATTCAACAGGCAGAATTAAGAGATGACATGAAAAGAGCAAAGATAGACCTGTAGCCCTACAGATTCTCTGCAGTTTCAAGCTAATGAAAGCTCCAAAACAGGCCATACTGGGCTTTAGATACTCCTTCAGATCAGCTCTTCATGACCCAGTAATAGAGCTGCATCAAGTACTGACTGCCTTTCCTGTTTCCTTAAATGGTTTTTAACATATCATCAATTATACCATCACTTTTAAGTGTTTTTAGCCGTTTCAGGGAAACTGCAGCCAGTCAGTTTGCTGCTAAAGGTCATGTTCTCTTCCAGCTCTAGCAGGAGTTAGGATTCACCACAGCGTGCTCGACTGGGGCAGAGTTTGGCACAGTTTACTCTCCCTTGCTGGTGGGCGTCGGTAAGATTCAGTTCCTGCCTTACCTGCAATGCTACAGGCAGTGCCAGTCGTGTTCAATGCAGAGTGCCTGTACGAATGGAGTTGGGGGCCTCTCAGGAGTACCTTAGGCTGTAGACCCTGAAGTTGATAAGCAGGACCTGTTCTGTCAAAGAGTGTCTTGGCATCCTGGCCTAAAGACTCAAGCATTCTCAAGATGACAGTGTTTAAGAACACAAGTGCTGCAATAACAATAATGTACGCACTTTTGAAAAAAAATTAAAAAATAAATAAAATAATAATAAAAAGAGAGATTTTGCTGAAATAAACAGCGTACTTAATTTCTTGGGTTTGAGGCCAATCTCAAGCATGACTTATTGCTCATGTCCATTAATTCCACAAATAAAAATGGAAGGCTGAGCAAAACTCATTCAGTAAAAACTTATTTTTTAAGACACAGACTTAAACAGACCCTCTGAAGCACAGGAGCTTACAACTTAGTATGAAATTCTTGCCATTCTGAAACACAATGGGCAAAATCCCTGGCCCCCTATGAAAACTGAAACATATACAGCTGAAAATATAAATCACAAACGTGACATTTCTATGAGGAGGTTAAGCTAGCAAGTGATTTCTCTACACTTCCTCGCAGCACAGCTCCTCCAGCCTGGCCCATACTGACTGAGCAATGCCATCATGGTAACTGCAAACTGCAGAGAAATGGAAATCTTGCAGACCACTGACATCTGCTTGAATCTCACCTCTGTCCTGTGGTGTTAAGAGCAACAACTCAAAGTCACAGGACAGCCCTTCTGTTTAATTGCTGCACAGATAAATTTCAGTAGGTCTAATGCTGATGTACAGGAAAAGAATTCTCTCAAGGCAAAAACACAAACTGAAAGCACAGGAATCCAGAATGAATTTCCTAAGTTTTAAATGCAAACCAAGATATTTGATCCTGTCTAAGAGATTCACAAAATACAAGTCAGTAGCTCAGCTTATCCAAACTTCTGTGTATCACAGACCGCTGCATTTTTCACCATTATCCTTGCACTATGTAGTCCCATGCCAGAAGCTAGACCGTCTTTCACAAAGGTATTCTGGTCAGATACAAAGGGGAAAAAAACCAGATCCCTTCTGTCATTTATTACAATGGTTAATTACCTATTAAAAAAAATGGGTACCTAATTTGCAGTTTCAATTTGGTTTCAGTGTCTAGCCTTAGGTTACTTTTCTGTTTTGGCATTCTGTCTTCTCTAAGATGCTCTAACACTCTAAAGAGCATACCTCAGGTTTTGTTTCAAAGAGATTAAGATACTCAGATCTTGAAAGCATTTCTACTGCCCTCTCATAACTGAGGCTTCTCTGTTCTTCCTCCACTCTTTCAATGTACTTTTTGAAGCAGACACTAGACAAAATTGCAAAATATATATGATCATAAAATCACTTTCCTGCTCCTGATAATATTTCAAGGGTCAAATAAACCTTTTTAGCTGAACATTTCATAAAGCTGCCAATCATTGCTTCTTGAGTCACTGCTTTACAAGATACTGCCCCCTTTTGCAGGCTGGCACTTACTTTTTCATGAACTGCACTGCCTGACGTGTTAAAAAGCAATTCAGATCGCACTGCCTCATTTACTTCATGATTTAACCTTTTGTCAGTCTTCTAGTAACTTGCAAAATTTATCGGAAATTATTATGTCCTTTCTGATCACTGGAAAAAAAAAAACCTTAACACATAGCACTATTTTCATATTCATCACCTAAGGAAGTGCAACATCAACATCTTTGCCTTCTGGGGATGCTCCACGACAAGTGCATCACTTATTCTTGGGCTCTACAGCGTTGTTATTGATGCACACTACTAGCTCCAAAAGAAACATCATGAGATTCATGTGTCCATAGAACTTCGGTAATCTCTGCTATAAAATTAACATACAAAGGCTCTTAAATACCCCATGTCTCTTCTATCTCCAAGTTTTCCAGATGAGCTATAATGTATGCCTGTCAGCAAAAAATATTTGGAGAACCAGCTGGGAAAATTTAAAGCCAAGTCTGACCTGAAGTAATCTCAATGACTTCTGACACCTGCCCCCGTGCTAATGCTCCAGAGCTCTCCAAGTTCTTCTGGACACCTGGGGTTCCTCTGGTAATGAATGCTCACATATGACCCCAAATTCCTAGAAACTCTCTGCCAATGAGTAACCTGGTTCATACGGCTTGTCTGCTTTAGCCAAGACAAAGTACTTGACACTGAACAATTTGAAGCAGAATTACTGCAGTCTGGAATGTGGTATTTGATCACATCAACACTTTTGGGGACATCAGCACAGAAATGTGACAAGAAGACAAGTCTCAGCTCTGAAAGTAGGCTGTATCCATGTCTCCTCTCAATTAACAATGCTAATAGCACGTAAACACATTCTTCATCTTGCAACTGTGATAACTAACAAGTAACTGCCAGGGAAACATTGATTAGAACGTATTTATAAGCATACAAACACATTCCTTTTCCTCTGCAGAAGCCACTATCCATCAGCTGATCTCTTCAATGCAGAGAAGAACCCAAGCTGCAGACTTGACCACATGAGCACTTTGAAGAAAAATCAGTCTTGATATGCTGGATATTCTTATGGAACAATCTAACAAATACCACATCCTTCTACCTTTTTCTTTACATGTAACTGACATTAAAAAAAAAAGCAAAAATCCAATTAAATTTCTAAAACCAGGTCACCTCTAAAACTCCCATATACTTTCTACAAGACTGCCAAAGAGTTCTCATACAGATCTGGATGTAGTCCAAGCTGAAATACACTTTGGTGCCCTAAAGCCTATGGAATCTCAAAAGGACAAATTATTCATCAATGTCCTCTACTAAAATGCATTCTGCAATGTTGCTAGCACAAAATGGCTGTTTGCTATGAGTGGGTAAAATGATTTATCAGTGTATATATACATATAGCCTCTGAAGCACTGCAGTCCTCCTGACAGAGAAGCATACAAATGAGAGGATTATGCAGATAAATCATGGGGGCAGAACTGGATTTTACTGTACTTCCACTATGTGTATATATATGATTTACAACTAGTTTCAAATGAAGTTTTGTAATATTTGAACATTAAAAGTTCTTGGTTTAGAAAGTTGATTACTACTTTCAAATAATTATCTTCTTACTCCTGCGTATTGACTAACACATTAAAGCTAGAATAAGACAATTTACTTTTTGCTTCACAGCTACCGAGAAACTCCTATCCATTATTAGATTAGCTCAGTTCACCCCAGACCAAAATGATTTCCGGGATGTTCCTACAGCACATTTCATCTACTGTATCTGCATTATTTATGGCATTTACACAAGGAAAATTGAAGGCTTTTATAAACTAAGACACAAATCAATACAAGCTCTTAGCAGATGGGGCCTTAGTAGGGTTCCACTACAGCATTGTTCCACACCGAGCAAACTCTTTCAACAGAATAACTGGTAACACAGAAGGAAAGGTTTGCATAGTCAGTCAAGAATTAAAGACAACCTCGGCACCCAACCTTTCAGTAAGTACTGTACCTGCCTCATTTAGAGGCTAAACAGTCAGGGCTAGGTTTGCCTGCAATAGGTCGCTTAAACTGCTTCACAGCATCAGACTGCAAGCAATACGATAGCTTTGTTTCATTTCCCTCCCCAAGAGAAGATAAAAAGGCTGTAACGCAGATGGCTTTCCCTGTCAGAGGCACCACAGACTGGGGAAGAAACGGATGAGAGGCAAATTGAGTTTGGCACTCAGTCAGGTCAGCAGTGTGCTCCAAAGGAGACATTTCTCAGCCTCCATTACATTAGTGCCTGTTGTAGGCAGCACAAACATTGGATGGAACTGGCCTGCAGGACCAGCACTGGGCAGGAGAACCAGCAGCAGCCACAAAGCCTTAGTTCCTCAGTGAGGGAAAGACCCTTCCCACCTCCATTCAGATACAGCCCACAGCTGGGCCAGCATGGGGTGGTAAATGACAGTCAGACATATGGCTTCACATCTGCCTGTTTCCAGATAATACTCTTTCAATTCACCTTGGCTGGTCTTCACAAAGAACAGATCATTATTCAAGGCATTTAAGCAGAAATCTCCCATCCTGATCCATTTGCTCTCCTAACCCATCTAACCTGTGCACTCAGTATTCCTGATAGGTTGTTTTCTTTTTATTTAGTGAAATCAAAGTTTTTCTTCAGAGATTTCAGCAAAAGGCCCTTTAAGCATCTATTTATAGAGCAGTACATGAGGATCTGCAGCAGCCAGAAGGAAAAAGAAATGAATGATAAATTACCCAACATAAACTTCCTTTAGAACAGTAACCTACAACAGAAAAAACAGATATGTCCCTGTTCAATTCCTTGCTCTACAGAGGCTCAGTAATGGATTTATCCCCTTAACCAAATAAAAAACCCTAGGGCCTTTAATTTTTTATTTGTTTAAATCTAAGAAGCCTCAAAAGGTCCCACCAACTCAGCCTTCTTTAGCTGACAAACAACAGGCTACTGAATTTATAAAGACTGTTATATTTGAATCAGGGCTAACAAGAAAGAAAAAAGGACAGAAAACCCTGTTAGCCTTAATTAAAATCATGCCTTGCTCAGCTGGCATGGGTTTTACTTTCATGAGATTTATGAGTTCATGATCCTGACAGCTCTCCATGAGTTGTTTCTGGAGAAAAAAGGAACAGTGAAGATAAATAACTGAAATCCTAAAGTAAAATCATGAGGGCAGAAAAATTTTCCATGGTTAAACATTCAACTCTTTTCTCCACCAGTGCTTCAGAAAATTACACATTTCCCTGCACCTCCAGAAAAGAGTAAAAGGCTGCTAAGACTGGAGACCAGCTCATAGGAAAGTACAGACTCCTTCCTTAAACTCTTCTGAATTACCACAGACACACAAACAGCAGGAGAAAGCCACAGAAAGGCTTGGAGGCCCTCTCTTCTGTATACAAAGCTGATGTGGGTTAAAATGTAGTTAAGGGACTCCCTCACATAACAGCGAACCCTTACAGACATCTAACATGGGAATTCAGCCTTTTCAACTTGAACGTAGTGACAGATTAAACAAACCGTATGTATAACCTGGATGGGTGACTGCAAGTGAAATGCAGCTCTTCAGTCTTGAAAGCAGAGGGCTGGGGATGCTGGCATGTTGCCTTACCCTTGGTAAAAGCTTTGAAATAAGCAGCTGATTCCTGAGAAGCTGCTGACAGATAAAAATTATGTAAACATTAAAAACTGCCATACTGAGTCAGGTAGCAAAGGTCAGCTCATTGTCTAGAAATGGGAGCTCAGGTAACTGCATAAAAGCAGGCAAGAATAAAATGATACTGCCCCAGAAAGAACTGTTACATCTAGCCCCATGCAGTTCAAGATGATATATGAGGCAGAGGTGATACGTATGATCAGTAACCCATGATGGAGTTTTCTTCCATTAATTTGTATAGCCATTGCTTTAAATCTGCATAGCCTTTCAGGCATTCCACATCTTAAGTAAGTTTTGCATAAGGCAGTATCTCTTTGGTTTGAGCTTATCAGATCTTCTGATGCACCCTCTTCTTGTAGCTCTTCTTCATCTTCTCTATGACATTTAATATTTAATTTAATATGTATTATCTCTGCCATCTCTCTTTCAGCCTGAAAACTTGTCATGTATACAAATGTTCTTTATAACACATCTGTTTCCATACCTTTAGTCATTCTTGCTGCCCCTTTCTGCAACTTTACTAGTTTGGCTACACCTTTCTGAATTTTTAAGCTCCAGATACACAGCAAATGAAAGGTTTGCCCTTGCCTTTGAGAATCAATTCCAATAGAAGATAATACATTATTTACTGAGGGAGAAGGGTTAAGCTGAGAAGCAAATAAAGAAAATGATACAGCTGGGTAAGAGAGAAGCTCCACTTTAGACCCAGAGACTTGACTGATTTTAAGCACCACAAGTAATTGTTTAGATGGTGCATATTAAATATTTCATCTGGAGTGGTATAGCAGCATATCAGTAAAAAAAGAAAGAAAACACAGAAAATCAACAGCTTTACAACAGAGCCACTGTAATGCTGCTGTGGGAACATTAGGTTATATGAAAATACCAGGCTGAGTATTGCAGAAGGATGTGGGTTATTTAGTGCATATATGTAGGGGGTACTTGCACAAGTAGTTGGGTCCCTGACTGATGAAGGAAGAATGAACTACTATCCTAAAGGATGAGGCAAGTTTTATAAAGAAAACTTAAACCATTTTTTTCTTAAATTTTTCCTTAAATTATTTACTGTTGACCTTCAATATTTTTAGGCTGTCACCGCAATTCTGGCGCTGTTCAGCTTCTTGTGTTTTCATTTTGTAGGTTTTCAGAAAGAGTCTTGGGTATGGTCAATGAGTACAGAGACGGCCTCTGAGAAGGAGGAAAGTATGCATGGTTCTTCCTTCCAAATCCGCTCTGAATCAGCACAGAGAATACTATATTGTTTTCTATATTTTACATATACATATAGCTATAGCTATGCTATAGCTTTGATTTTCCAGGCAAGTCAAAAAGCAACCATTCTTCCCACTCAGTGAGCTTCACATTTTTCAAAATAAGCAGAAAGCTGAGATTCAGCACCAGTACAAATTCCTGTTCGGGTAAATTTGCCTCCATAGCTTCATTCCTCGCCCTAGATTGCCGCATGGTGAACCTGTGCACAGTCAGTACAATTGCTGTATTTCAGCAGCACACCAAAGAAAACAGAAAGCTCTCAGAATTTAACCTCTACAGTGAGTGGTATGTCTACAAAGGAAGCCCAGACTGTATCTGGAAAAAGGGCAGTAAGATTATAAAACGGTGGTCAAAAGAAAAGTACAAGCATCTTTCCTGAGGCTAGGAGAAAGCCTGCCGCGCTAAACAATTTAATAATTAAATTGAAGAAGAAAATACCACTGTAATTAACAAAGAACCAGCATGGCCTAGCTAATCTCATCACGAAGAGATCGAATAAAGTAGCATGCATTTTATGGAGCAATTTAATCTGGCAAGCAATTAATCGTAAGAGCACTAAGTCAAACGAATAGATTTCCGTTTCAGGAGATCACATTCATCATCTGTAATGTATTCTAAACTGCAATTTGTTAGCCAACCCCTGAATTTTACAGAAGGCATTTACTGTCTTCCACAAGTGAAAAGTGATCCCTGACTGACAGGAGGGAGCAGCATTAGCCTTTTTGAACCGGCCAGCCTATTAACACTAACAGGTTCCAAATCACTGATGCAGGAAGCAAATAATTTGCAACAAGCAGCTAGAAGTGTTTACAAGCCTTCTACTTAGGAAAACACTACAACAGTATTTACCAGACTATTTGAGTCCTGTCCTAATCCACTGACCAACCTGATCTGACTCATCTCTGTAATGTCCTGGAGCTGATAACATTAGTGATGGGGGATTTTAAAATTAATACATAAAATAAAAATCAACCCTTGCTCACTGAAAACCTCAGCAGACATCTCTTACCTGGGCTCCTCCTGGTGCAAGTCTGGGATTCTGTCTTCTCTACATCCTCTCAGATTCTCAGCTACAAGATAATCCTTCCCTGACTAGTTTTAAATGGAATTAGATCAGTCTAGATTGCATCATACTATCTATCATATGATATGTAACTACTATACATACTAACATATCACAAGACTGCCCCAGTCCCTCAGCATTTTCAATGTTAGAAATCCTTTCACTTCCAACTTTCATTTATTCATGATACTCCCTGTCCATTTGTTCACATTACAAACTGACTTTTAACTTCAAAAGCTGTTCTACATCATTTCTGTTTCCCACTACATTAGTAGTAACCTTTAGTTTTCACTTCATTGGATTGGGCAAAGCACACAGCAACAGTCCTTTAGAAAGAAGTAGTGACTGCTGCTGCTTGTACCCGCACTTGTCCCCATCTAACTTCCTAGAAGATGAATTTGAAGGCCTCCTCTCTTCCTAGATAAAGCTTTCTGTTGAGTATTTCCCTATCTTACTGTGTAGAGGGCTTTATTGTTCTTCTGCTTGATTGTGCAGTTTGGATCATGAAGATAGCAGGCTGAAAGCAATCAAAGCTCATATCTTGTAGGTGTCCTTGATTCCCTTCCAAACACAACAAATGCTTCAAAAAAATAAAAAAATGTTATCAAACAGGAAAAAGGGCCCCAAAACCCATTCAGTGCATCTAAGCCTTAACAGGGACCACTAAACTTTACCGAAGGAGTAAAACCTCACAAACCACACAAAATTCACTCAAGTGAGGCTACGGGCTGTGTGTGTGAAAAAACACTTGCTAGAGATATACAGCTTCTGCCAGTGCCTTCCTGTCCCACTGCCAGAGTAATGACAGCATGAGACCTATGCCTGGCTGCTTTCAGTCCTCTTCCATCCTGATAATTTCCCTTTTGGTCCACTCAGATTGAAGGCATGAATGTAAAGCAGCCTCATGCCAAATCAAAGTTAAATACACAGTCCTAAAGATAAAGTGCAATTAATATATACATATATATATGTCTATAAACTACATTCCAGACTAAGTTCAGTTAGTACCATCTCATCCCCAAAGCAGTTAAAACAAAGCTCATAAACTCATATTAAAATGATGATGAGAAAATACCGCTTTATTGCACTGTCAAATAACAGCATGGGGAAAACCTTAAAAAAGCAAAATTAATCAAAATACAGATTTCAGTACTACAGAGGAAAGAGGGCGAATATAAAAAACAGCCAAAAAAACCCACAGCTAAAAGATGGCTGCACTTGGGAAAAACTCCTCATGGCTAAGCCTCTAAAATCCTCTGACCTGAACCCAAGTGCACGATACTGTTTCCCGATGCCTATACAGCATCATACTTACAATTAGACCAATACCACATTAAAATGACAGCAAGTGCAGGCACAATTCATTTAACAATTAATCTACCCTAGCTATCATTTTCACTTGTCATTAACTGCCTCTTAAATGCCCTCAATTTCAAATAACCATAGACTCTTCTTCAAAACATGCACGCAGGGGAATATGCCATTATAGGCATTACTCAAAGAAGTGCTTTCTGTCTCCATCATCAACCACAGCATTAATCATACTGAGAACAGTTTCTTCTCACAAATGACTGAGTTGTATCGTTGGATCTCACCAGCAGGATTCAATTTAATGGTAAGTTCATAGACAGCAGACAATACAGAGCATCTGCAGCAACATGCACTGCAAGTCCCCTAGTTTTTAGCCTTTACTGATATGTCAGACAAATAAAATAGACTCCAAGCATCACAAGCTCACACTGATTTAAGTAAGTGCTCTACTCAGCACCTTTAGTTGGACCCAGAGTTAACACAGAGCGCAGTACACTCAAAGAAAACAAGCTTTCTTGCTTCTTTTATGATTTGACCATGCAGTGAAGAGGCTGCTTTCTAAAATCAAATGGGTTAGGTTGGAAAGGACCTTTGGAGGTTATCTGGTCCCATTTCATTCTCAGCATAAGGACAGTTAAGGCCACTTTGTTCATAGCTGTGTTCAGGCAAGATCTGAGTAACTCAAAGGGTGAAGATTGCACAACCTCCCTAAGCAATCTCTTCCAGTATTGGATCATCCATGTTGAGAAAAATTTGGGAAGAACCTCTCTTACTGCAATCCTACTTATTTCATTTTCCAGACAAACTCAAGATCTTGGAGCAGACTTTTTCTGTGGCTCTTCATTTCTGACAGAAGTTTATGCATGGAAGTCATCAAACAAAGAAAAATTGGTGCTATCCAGTGAGAACTGCACAGTCTGATCCTTCAACAAGGCTCAAAACGTCACACAAGGGCTAGCCTCAAAGCAACCACAGCTTTCAAATGGTAATGAACAAAGGAATCAAGAACAACATATGGCAGATCTACTGCTTTCCAAGTTTAGAAGGGAACGTCTGCCTCAGAGAAGCTCATCTCAAACGTCCATAAAAAATTAATGTCAAGTTCAGATTTCAAAGCAAACGGTGTTGCAAAATCATAAGAAGGACATTAAATAATTACAAGAAAGTATAAGTAGAAGCAATTAACCTTTGCTCATGTACACTGCCCTGCTTAACGGGCTCCCTGTTAAGCTTTTTCAGACACCACAAGAAGAACATAATATTAAATATATCATATTCATGCCCCTCTGTCAGCAGCAAGAGCTTTACATTAATTAATTAACACAACCTTCAGGAAAAAGGATCCAGTTTAAAATTCCTCATCCAAAGTGTGGGCAACATCACAAATTTGTTTAGAATAAAAGGCCTTCAAAGCAGTTACCAGCAACATTTTCTACAGTTGATAGAAGCATTTTTTCACAGTAAACAAAGCCATCATTAAAATTCACTGTTCTGAAGTTTGAAATCACACTTCCCTTGGCCACAAAGTTTTCATTACTTCCCATCCCACACAGACTCAAAAACTTTCCATAATCCAACTAATGAGAAGAAAAATGTCACTGTAATTAACACACAAAGCGATGACCTATTAATAACCTAAAGCAGCAACGCAAAAAGCATTAAGGCTTTCAAAGTCTAGCAAAGTCAGACAAAAGGACTGCCAAGAAGCCTTCAAGGCATCCCACTTTTAGTCACCCTCTAAATAATATGCATTTGAAACCACGCTTTTGTGTCCTATCAAACAGGACTCTGCAGCAGGATGCATTCAACGTGTCAGCAATCTCCTACCCAAGGCTCCCTGATGAGCAGCACCCAAGTTCTCACTTTTTGGGCTCATGGCAGTATTGTCTCAAGTCTAGTGCCCAAAGTGAAGTTTTAGGCAATGGTTATGTTGATATTTCTCTTAACAGCATGAACAGTTTGCAAAAACCACCAATACCAGCACAAGCAAGAAAACGCGCCTAGGCCCCTGCAAAGTCACATCAGTGACAACTGGTGACAGTGGACATAAACTGGTATAACAGGTCAATGCTGCCGAGAGAGACTGTCCTTTTGTCCCTAGCCCTTTGTGTTAGCTGCCTGCTAATACAGCCACTTGTATATTTGTACGCAATGAAGGCTCAAGAACTGACCAAGGCTAAACCACACTGTTTCATTCTTTTTTCTCCTTCCTTGATGGTTTTACCCTGGGCCAGGCCCCCAGTCTCCCTTCTATGCAGATGCACAATGCAGGCTGCTTCCCATGGAAGTGATGCCAGGAACGAATGGCAGCTGAATCCTCCTGCTCAGCAGCACTATCAGTTTATACCTGCTTCAAGTGATCACAGCACAGGCTGAGGAAGCACAGCAGGGCAGTTTTGCCACAGTTACATCCTTCAACTAAATCCTTATCAGCATGATGTCAGAAACCCATCACAGATGAATTCTTCATGAGATCTCTGTTACCTTAATCTGGCTGGCTCTGATTGCTGAGAAGTGGCCAAACACATGGGCATTTCTGACTGCCAATCCTTCACAGTTAGCATCCCCTTCAGACAGGCAACAGAAATCTGACTTCAAAGCTAAGGGAGAAAAGGCTGCTTCAGAAACATTACATCATCACTTTCTGTATCACTCTCCTAGGTATGAGTTAAACAAAAAGTTAGAGACTAGAAGAGGTAATAACAAAAGATCCCATTTTGGGATCCCAAACAGCCAATTTAAGTCAGACCACCTGAAGCTCTGATGTATCTCATGGTCTCTATATGGACACATAGGTTTCAAAGCCCAAAATATTTTCATATTTTAAAGGAAAAAAATAAAACAGAAATCACAACTCACTCAAGCTTCCTTTTTTTCTCCAGGAAGCAGTCTACTTTCACCTTAGTCTTGGCTATAACCAACTGGTATTTACTGATGGCTGTGAAGCTAGCCCCTGTGTTGGTAGGGCAAGACAACCCTCTCGGCCTTTGGTGGGAAGAGCTCCTAAAAGACAAGCATCAACTCTGAAAGCTACAATGCACATTTCTTTTAATGACTGAAGGCTTACAAACAAGATTCTCTCCTCTCACAGCTCCCAGGGAACTGAGCTCCAGATTCTAGTGCAATCTTCAGACAGACTGCAGTTCTGCAGTCATGCTAACAATGTACTATCCTCGCTTTCAGTTCAAGATAAGGTAGGTACTTCATTACCTTAATGAGCAGATGTACTTAATGAGCATGTACTTTGTCAATTTTGTCCTAAAGAAAGAATAAGGCATTTACATTTCCAGAGCAAAACCAAATTTTAGGCTCCCCACTAGTGTAAGATAATACAAAATACACGTTACTGGATTTTGAAAAGCTTTTTTTCTTTTTAAATACACAGCCCACAGCCCAGACCTTCAGAGGGAATAATAACACTGGCTGCTGCTGTGAGCAACAGATTTCTTTTAAACAAAAAGAGCAAAACAGCATTATGCTACATCATTTTTCAAAGGGTAAAGGTGTTATTTACGCTCACAGTAATTTCTACATTGTTTGGGTTATGAAGAAAGCTGCTTAATGTTCTCCCTCCATTAAAGCAAATCTTGAAAGCTAGATTTGAGACCAGTGGAGATCAGAGCCCCTTACATTTACCCAAAGAATAAAACCGGTATGGGCAAAATTTTGACAAGCCATAAGGAGGTATTTCAAACTGTGCTTCAATCCTGCTCCAGTAGGGCCAGCTCTTGAGGCCAAGAGTATCTGGTTGCTTCCTGGCTGCATTAGAGCTACCAACAAAGATGTTGATTGTAAGGTTGAAAACTACCAATTAGGAATTGAACTCAGGCCAGCCACAGCACCAGAGAAATAATTAAGATTGTTCTTGTAAACAGGATGAAACAATACAACCATTCAAAGTGAGAAACCAGCAGACCTGTCTGGATTCTGTGCTGCAACAAAACCCCTGATATGTTTACAAGACTTCATCCTAGCTTTGCAGCCATTGCTTTAATGTGAGCTCACACATAACTTGCCTGTGCCCAGCAAGGGAATTCAAGAACAAACTATCTGCAAATGAGTCAAAAAAACCTTCTGACAAATAAACACTATATCCACTTCTGAAATAAACCAAAACCACTCCCAATGCTAACATATATTCTCCACTATTTTTATGTTTCAACAGAGAAAGGTTATTTGGCAAGCAAAACGAGAGAGAATTTCTTGCCTGGTGCCACACTTCCTCACAGCAGGCAGTGCAAAGTCACTCACATAAATCAGACAGGAGACCATAATCACACCAAGAAGTCTCTTCCACTTTTCTCCTCTGCTGTTTTCCCAAAGCTCCAGACCCTGAATTTCCTAACACAAAAGCTCAATCTATATGCCAAACATTACACCTCCAAAGCTGAATACACAGCTTTCACAAAAAATTACTAGCAGCTTAACTAACTCCATTTTGTAAGCCCCCATGAATCCAGTAAATGAGATCTGCAGACAGGAATTCCCCTGTTCACAAGGTGGTTGCACTCAGTACAGAGTCGATGAAATGTGGGTTGCAATGCCCCGGTAATGGAGGTAGCATTCTCAGCAAACTTTCCTAAGTAGCCTACAGATCCTTGCTAACTTTCCAAAACTTTCTGATCTCAAGGAAGAAATGTTTCCAACAAAATGGCCAGGAAGACAAAGGTTCACAAGTGTGAACAGCAGTGAGATGTTCACCTTGCAAGAATCACATGAAGACACTTAGCTGAACTTAGGACGAGACTACCAAACAGGGGCTGCGCTGCAGAAGTTTCCTTTCCATCCAGGAAACAATCCTCCCTTGTAAAGATGCCTCACTTTACAGAGCAGCTGAAATATGAAAGTGTATCCTTCTGCAAGTTTCCTCTTAAAAGGCCAACATGTTGACTTCATAACATGAAGACAGGAGATGAAAGCAGCCAATACAACTGCAGACATTGGAAAGAAGCTAAGAAAGTCAGCTAAGCAAGGCCGCCACCCTGGGAATAAATAACTTCAAGTTCATCCCCATCCCAGTCCAAAAATCATTACTTGTTTTGAGGATGAAATTTTAGAGAGAAAGTGATCCCTGCAGGTGGCTTTCAAGTGCATTAAAGAAAGCAAGCCGTGACTATGGCACCTAGATAGAGGCACTTGCCATAGAGCTTTGCTCAAAATCAGTATCGGCTGTATAAACCTTAGGTCACTACAAACAAAAAACCAACAAAAAACACCCACAAAGAAATCAATCCTTCCAAAAATCTACTGGGAAAAAAAATAAATCATTAAACAGGCTTGACATTGTCAGAGTCCCTTCTCAGGCTGCAGCGATCAAAATGGAAGTTACTGGCAGAAAGAAGGAAGGTGACCTGGGATGCACCTGACTTGCTGAACCACACCGCAGTGCTGGTGGAATTGGTCCATACAACGCCACTCGACTACAGATTTGCTCTTTGGATTTGGGCCAGTGGCAGAGACAACGTTTAATTAAGCTACTGCATGAATGAAAAAGAATGAAAGAAAATTACAGCAGAATGAAATTGGCCACGGCTCTGTAAGAGAAACACACCAAGATGAATCATCTAGTAAATAAAGAGCAATAACGGAAAACTAACACTGCAGCCTCAAGAAGAGATCAGATAATGTAGAAGAAATGAAATGCTGAAGTTATATGACTAGAGAAAAACCCTAAACATTAATAAAACACTGGGAGCATGGGTAAAGTGCCATGGAAAGATGAAACACACACTCTGAGATAGAAGTGTTTCTTCCTTTCTTTTTTATTCTTCTGTTAATGTGCTGCTGGTCACAAAGGCCTGGAAGTGAGGTCTTTCCCTTTCAATCCACCTGCTGCCTCTGTTCAGGTGCCAGCTAATGCCAGAATCTGTTCACATCAAATCTGTCGCTCCTAGCAAATGAACTTTCCCTACCAGAATACTGCAAGGTCAAGTGAAAAAACAAGCAGTGGTAGCAGATGAATGCTGAGCAACCAAGCTCCACTATAACCACGGTGGTATTTCAAGAACTGTTCTGATGTGCCAGAGTCCCTATGTAATAGAAAAGCATGCAACAATAAACATGTGAAATGACAAGAAGACTCTACTAACTTTGCTTCTTCATTGAAGAGTAAAGTGATTACAGATCACTAGAAAAGATCCAGAACCAAGCCAGAATCCACATCTAGAATCCACTTCCAGTTTTTCAACATCATAATTTTTTCAGACTACCACCTGAAAACTGTGATGAACTAATTCTTCATACAGCCTATGCACATAAACCTTGGAAGTTTTCTTACAGTGCTTTGGTAACAATTTGATTCTTAATCTTGACATCCTGTTAGGATTTTAAAGTACCAATAAAATACATTCATGAATTTCTCTCTGGTTTTGTCACTTTTTTTTAACTAAAAGAAAAATAATAATTGTTGACTGTCTTGTAGTAGCCTGTGATCTGAGCTCAGTCAGACTGATCAGCAGCGACAGCATGTCAGAGGTCACTACCATTAAACACACCTCAGTGAACAACCAAACGGAGTCGTTATTCCGCCAACGGTAGCCCTCACAAGTAGGTTTAAGAACTCCAGGCCACCTACATGGCCTCAGCACCCTCTGCCAGTCAGCACTGGCTGGCCCAAGCCGAGCAGTCCTGCATGGTCCTGAACTATCCATCAGTCCCAGGGTTATGTACACACCCAGAGTAATACTGCTGACAGGAGCAACACTTGGGCATTCTTAGCCAATGCTTGTGATTTACCTCAGAGAAGTTGGAAACAAGCAAGTGGTAGGGTGTTTTTTCCAGCTTGGAAATTATGGCTTTTAGCCCCTTGTCAAAGGCAAGATGTTTGTGTGTGTGCTTTAAATAAATTTTTTTTGTAAGTATATACATGATTATGTACCTGTATTTTTATATATTTATACATATATGGATGCACACATTCATATATATGTGTATATATATAATACACACAGATATCCATATTTTATACATATGCACATAGATTTTCTTGACCATTTATTTTCATAAACAGGCTTTTTCATTCTCTTACTCATATTGGCAAGTAACATGCACATGTGTCTATTATGCCTGCATGGAGAGGGAGAGGGTAGGAGGAAAGTATGTGTGTGTGAGTGCGTGTGTGTGTGGGTATAAATACGTATTTTGTACACAGTCTCAGCTGACTGTATAGCCTCTTCTCTATACAGAAACCCTTATCTACCATCAGGTGCCCTTGCTTGTACCCTGCTTAAATGCTACAGCTACCCATTAACACAGGCCTAGGCCAGCAGCATTTAGTTTTTCTTTCCCCATGAGCAGATGCTAAATTCCTTGCAGTAAAGCAGAACAATGCTGAAGGTACTACACGGACTGCTTGCAGCCACTCACTTTCTGAATGAAGCCTCCACTTCTGTCAAGGTTTTCAGTAGGTGTAGTTCTATGGAATGCTGGTAATTTATCACGAGCTGTAGCTTCAGAGCAGGGATGACAGGTATCCCACAACAAACTAGCACAGTCCAATTTGGCCTTCTTTCACCTAAGTGAAATTGTAAATGTTCCTTCAGTGTGCTCCTGCCCAGGCTGGCAGCAAGCACAACCATTTTATACGCATCCATGTGATGCTTTAAATTCTCCTCCCAAATCCCCAATCTATCCTTTACAACCCCAAAAGCAGCCTTGGGAGAAGCAGCACCTCCTGTACAACCAAAAGAGTATCACACAGAGTGGCTCTTGTGGAACAGAAGTAGCTGCAAGACAGAAGAGTGAATGAAAGCACCCAAGCGATGATTGCAGCGTATGCTACAACTGCACATAAAACACCTTAAAAGAAAAAAAAAACCCTACCACCCAGTTCCATGCCCAAAACTTGCTCTTGACTTGTCAAAAGTGTTTCAGAGAGAAAAATAAAATTACTTTAAAAATTATGATGGGACTGAATTTCAGACAATGAGGAAATTCAGTCTATTAATCATTGAGTTAATCTATTTATTCACCTTGAAAAAACCCTGATCAGGAGAAAGTCTATTAAAAGAATACAGGGATTCAGCTGCCACCTTCCTCGCTGTGTGAGCAATCAGAAGATGCCCCTTTGAACCCTATGTTAATGAAATTCTCATTAAATACAAACCTGCACAATTTCATCTTGAAGAGGCTCGTTAGCTTAAAAAAAATTACTTGCCTCAAAATGTGCTTATTTCCTCATAGGTGAGGAGGTGAGTTTTCAAACCGCTAACTGCTACAGCTTCTATTTCAACCCCATCAGTGCTGCAGCTGCATCTTGCAGTCCATCATGTCTCAATTATTTACATGAACCACAGATACAAATCCATAGACAGACATTATAATCACTATTATGGGACAGGACAGCAATAGGGATCACTCATTCCAATACAGGATGGAATGATTTCAGCTAGATGAGGTTATTATTATTCTGTCTTCTTCAAATTTTTATTTTCTTTAGGTTGGACAGAAATTATGAATCATCTGTAAAAAGGAGAGGTATGGAGAGAAGGTAGGAATAGCCTTCCTGTCTCACAATACTCAAAAAGAACATTTGTGACTGCTCTTTTCACTGGAGTAAGGTCTAGAAAAATCAGATAATCAACAACAACAAAAACTCCATCAGACTGCCTAGTGGAGAATACAGTCCAACTGAGAAATACAGTTCATATGATAATAGGATACACAAAGTAGGATCTCTCTTTGCGGCTGAGTTTAAACAAAGTGTCAAAGATTCTCTAGGTATTACTCATCCTGACTCTGTATTAAAGCAATTAACCAGATGACCTTGCCAATCCAGCAGCATGGGGTACAAGCAGGATTGTTTTATGTGTTTACAGTTACTCCTATAAAACAAATGCATTGCAGCCCTGAAAAGCTGTTTACAACTCACCACTCCTCTTCAGGTAAAAATATATGTAAGACTGTACGCCAGGATTTAAGATACTTGTTAAAGCTTTCTACCTGCATGCACACAGACATGTTTTTACATTTATAATCTTTTCTACCAAAAGCCTTAGGATAAGGAACTGACAGTTTCTATCTATTTATTTTTAAGTAGCTGTTGGAATGAGATGAAGGTACAAACCAAAGTGTGACTTTGCACAGCACTGTTACCAGCAAAAAGGAGGTAATCCTTGCTCATAACAACTTATCACAATGATAGAACAAGCTAAGGGAAAAATCCAACGTAAGGTGAATTTCTCTAAACTTATTCCCTTCATGGCAAAGGCATCTGAATAAGAAAGAGTCCAGTAAGACCACTCTAAGAGGAAACCAAAGGGCCATAAACAGACAACGGAGAGCTAAGTCAGGTTCAAATCAGCACATCCTTATCAATGCATAAAATAATTACATCTAGTGATAATACTGTCATTCATTAATATACTGTGTTTCTCTAATAAAGCCATCAGACCTAAATGTTTTTTTCTTCTCAAGAATCTTCTCTCCCTCTTCTCTTTGGTGATTTGGGCTTGCAACATCTCTATGACTCTCTGCAACAGGGCCACAAGGATCTGTGCACAAGGCTCCAGTTTGCGCTTCTAGTCCAACACCAGAAGAAAACTTGTGGCCCTAGTGTTAAGTCCTCCTACAGACATTGCTGGAGAAGTGGAGCAGACAACAGACAAGGTCAAAAACAAGGTCTTTCCAAACAGAATGCAGAAAACTTCAGACCCTGGAAAGCTCAAGGTATTCCTTGAAGAATTATCTTCTTGTCCTGCAGCTGCATGATCTGCAGCTTTCAAATGCCTAAATCCAGTCTTTAGGCCAAAATGGAGTATTACATTATCACAGGCCTTTCATTTCAGCTATTTTCCTGTAGGGAATGAATCTTTTGGAAGTTTCCAAAGCATGTTGTTGCAAAAAAAAGACATCAAGTAGTAGTCACCATTTTGAAACATGCAGCTGTGGATCACCTTCACAAAAGCACAGTACTTTTGGATCTGTCCAGCTTTCAACAACTGGCTGCTCCAAAATCTATTCAGTTAAAGAATCATTCAAATGTAATATTTTTACCATGAGTAGAAAACAAACTGGTACAGGAAATTCAAAATACCTACACACCCTCTCTTCCCCCCCTTTTTTTTGAGGGATAGAGGAGGTAAGTCAAACAGACCACCTTCTCTGAATACTAATCCCTCGCTAGGCCTTGAATCATCTCTAATTTAGACATTTCCGAATTTCACTAAATGAAAAGCAGTCATTCACGAAAACTTCTTAGGCTAGTGCAAGATGACATGAAATTTCAATGCACATGAGCAGTTGGATGGAGCAGGGGAAAGCTACCAAAAGTCTAGAAGAGAAACATGTTAAAGGCTTCACTGGTTCCAGACAGCACCATGCACTGAACATGTCTGATACAGGCTGTCCAGAGACAGGTATTGCAAACTCTTGGTCACACAAACCAGAGGCGAGCACAAGAGCTTTTATTTTTCCCCCTTCACAGTTTAGAGATCTCTCCTGAGTATACAGAGAATTCCCAGGGCAGACACTTTGTGTCACATTAAACCACATTAATTTGGCAACAGCTATCTGTTCTGCTGCTCCACTCCATGTGCATTATCTGCCCACGAGTGTCCATTTATGTTTGTTTACAAAAAATAATAATAAGGATAGTAGCAAAATAAATCTTCTGGAACCATACGTGATGTTACTAAGCTTACAGACTTACTAAGGGAACCTTTAAAGAGGCTTACAGACATGAAAGATGTATATTGACTTGCAAGGTGCCCGCAGACAGTTTGTCCTACACAAACTCTTTTGTAGCAAGGAAAATGACAAGTACTAGCAATGTAGGATACTGAGCTACTCAGCACAGTGTAGACACCAAGTGCCTGGGGTGACCAGGGAAATTACGGACAGATAAATACTTGTATCTTTTACGGTTTGTTTACAAGCCAGAGATAAGCAATGAATTTTCTCTTTCAACATTCTTCCATTTTCCAGTCCATCAGATACAGGAACCTCCGGCCCAGTACCCAGCTGCTCCAGAAGCAAAACCAAGAAATTATGGCTGTTGTAAAGGAATACAGCACAAAGGCACCCCCAGATATTCTTAAGTCTTACAAGTAGAACATAACTTCTGCCCTTGAGCAGGAGAAAGAGGTTTAAGAGAATACCGAAATGTCCTCAAATAATCAGTTTTAAACACACACAAATCTTGCAATGTTAAGAGACCTTGAATCTGCTTATTACAGTTGGCTTATAGTCCCCTTCATAGCTTCATAGAATTGCAACAGAATCACGCAACAGAAATCCACAATTGCTCTGCCAGCACAGCATTGTTCCCTACTATATAACTTCTCCCAAGGATGCTGTGAGGATTAATTCATTACAGCTTGTGCCATGCTTTGAAAGCACTCAGTCTAAAGAGGAGCTGAGAGAATTATTAGAGAGAGGACAATTAAGCTCTGGTGATCTCTTTATCCCAGTGGGCCCTGTATGGAGCAGCAATTTAGCCCAACAAAGGAAAAAAATTCAAAACTAAATTCAATACAACAAATGTGAAAGTGTCACGATAAGAACACAGTCGCACAGGACACCACAATCTTTAAAATGGTTATTAACTTCTAGTCCTTACCTAATATTGACTAATGCGTGAGTCACCTTGCTTGCAGGCTCTTTCCATTGACCAGCATTGGTAGACAGCCTTAGAACTGAAAGGAAAAGACAATTAACAGTGCTGGCACAGAACTGGCATTTTTCTAATCCAAAATGTCAAAAAATCTGCTTCAGCGAGATGACAGTCTGGGAACCACATCCAAACAAAGGTCGTCTTTGAAATCATCTGTGATCCAGGGCAGAAGTGCCCTTCTACGACCTGCTGAAAGGTAAGGAGCACAGAAGAGGTGAGCAGAACAAAATAATGGCTGAAAGACGGGAAGCAGAGGGAATAGAAGTGCCTAAGTCCTCCTAACTGCTTTTATCACCACATACTAAAGTTCATTTTTCCCAGAAAAGGGGCAGCATCCCAGGTCAATGTACCTTTAATCCACACATCACCGTTCTCCTCCAGCTCCTATTATGTATGCAAGGTTCCATCTGAGCTGTACTACATCCTGCAATTTAAACCCACCCAGCAGTGATGGATTCTCTACCTCCCCATTTATCTGGAAATGAAGAGAGGAATTACACACCAGCCTAGGGAAAAACACGCCCTGTAGGAACAAGGGTGTTGTTCTGCAGCACAGATGGTCTCTGACAGACTTGGGAGCAGATCTGAAAACATTCTGCAACAAGAAGAACTTCTAGGGAATCCAATTCTTTTCTGCCAGAGTACCAAAAATATTTATTTAGGTCAGAATACGTAGTGTGTTTCTATGGTGGCGGTTACCTGCACATCTCTTTGCAAGTACCAAAACAGTAACAGATCCTGTAGCAAATGTTTGGTTAATTTCCATATTGCCTAAATAGAGAGAATTTTCTATTAATTTGTATATAGAGGGTTTTCTGGTGGTTATATTCCATAAGGAAGGTTCACCCTCAACTTAGACATGAAGAAAAAGCACATCACCCAAATTTAGCATCATCTAGAAACACGGATGCTACAAGTGAATTCATAAGCATAGTGGCTACATACTCATGTCTATTATCACATGAGAGAAGCCTTCAATCCTGCAGATCTGGATGAAGTTCAGATTCAGGACAAGAAAAATAAATTAATAAAACCCAAAGCAATTAGATTCCATCTCCACTTCTAACTCTGAAAGTTTCAACCACATTAATGGGGAAGTTGAAGGATACAGTAGCCTTCTCATTTGTGCTAACAGATGTCCCAAGGCTAAGGGGCAGAAGGGTGACTGTAGTCCCTGTGAGATGGATTGACAAGCAAAGGGAAGCTGTCAGGACTCCTGGTTAAACTGTGGCTTTCATTAACTTGAAGCAGTGCTACCTTCTCACTTCCTAGTGCTACTATTACATGTCATCCACAGGAAAAAAAGAACGATGTCAGCTCTGGGTAACATTATTTTGTCAAACAGTAGGCATTGTACTTGAATATCTGAAGTAATGTATTCAGAGAGGGCTCCCATTAATTCAGAGGGGTTTGCTTTGTGTAGCAGGATGAAAAAAATTCATGTGAGAAATTAATTGTTTCAACAGGTCAGATGTGCCTATTGCAACCCAACTAAGTATTTGAGTGTGTTATTCTTCCATTCCACTTTCCTTCAGCTTCCACACAGCACAGATTTGAAAAATTACTAGTTAGTAAAAGCACCTCATTTTACTAGCTGCGATTCTTGGGAGTAGGAAATGGATTAGCAAAAAATCTTACATGCTTAGAGGGCACAAAAATAGCGAAGTGATCCCTTATATAATGGACGAAAACAGTAGGAAGTTGGTACAAAAGGGCAGTTCAGTTTTGCTTGCAGGTGCAGGAAGTATTCGGCTAATTTTATTTAGGTGATGATGGTTCTCTCCCATGTCACAAAGGGGCTGTGGCCAATGGTCTCCCTCCCACTGCCTTTTAACTCCCCTTACATGCTCATATTAACTCCTGCTGTTCATTGGGCAATCACACTGAGAAGTGAGCAGGGCATGAAGAAAGGTCCTTCTAGAAGAAAGCAAACAAAACCTATAGCTGTCTTCTTTGCTTCAGAACTTCAAGCACGCAGGCACTATACCAGTGCTGCTGCAGGCTCCTGTGTGTGCACTGCCTGATTGTGCCCCCATGCATTCCTTGCTCTCCTTCTTTTTGTTCCTCTTTTCCCTGCTAAGTATCACTTGGTGGCATTCCAGCATGCCTCTCTTTCTTTGAAGGATGGCAGCTTCCCCCTGTTTTGCCAGTAGGCACATTCTTGAGTCCAGTGATTCGCTTGTCATTACAAGCAGGTTTGTGAGGGCTGTTTTCTTGGTTTGTTTTGGCCACGAGTGTAGGAGATGTGATTTGTCTAGCACAGCAAGCTTCTTGCTGTAAGTTTCTCAAATTCTTTTCCAAATTCTTGTTTGCACTGAGTTTCTCTGTGCTGGCTGGTTCTGTAGCATGTACCTGTGTTCTGACTTGAAACTGTTGAATGCAATAGATGTAAACTACACGAAGATGCGTGAAATACCACATTCCCAGTTGTGCCAACAAATTTGTATTTCCAACCACAGTAAGTGGCTGTTAAAGAGGCAATGAGTTTGTTCCCTTTTATCTTTTCTGACTAAAAAAATTACACCTTTAACAAGTTTATCCCCCTCTCAATTCTTAATTTACCAAACACATCCTAGTACACAAAACATGTCCACTCACCAAGACACATGAGTAGCAGGTGGATGAAAAACATCTGACACGAGCATCCCTCTACCACCAACCCTCACTTCCAGTCAACAGTAGTCCTGACCAATCAGGAGGTACTCACCCATAGAATAAAGGTTGTCAAAATTCTGATGCATCCGAATGATTTCATAATACAGCTCATCATAGCTGCTGGGAGTGGGAAGAAAGGTGTCTCCGTAAGTGATGAACATGTTGAACAGATTCACAACCTATACAAGTAAGTGAAAAGAAGTTACAACAGGAATATTTACTCAAAATCTATTCTGCAACAAAACCAATTCAAACTACATCCAAAACCATCAAAGAAATAGCTCTCAGTTGCATTGCACAGTATTACATCACTTCATTGTTTTATGTATTATTTTCATTATTATGGAGAAGAGACAGAAAAGACACTTAAATACTATTGCATCTGGAGCCAGGAAAATACTCTAATGGCCACAGAACAAGAAAAAACACTACCAATCTGGAAAATTAAACTAAGCCTGTCCTCACATAGGCTGGTTTATTTCAACCAGCAGAATCTACAGTGAGTCCAAACACTGCCCTTTCCAAACATCGAGTGAAACCAACCACAATGATACTCGTTCACTCTGTGGTCTTGTTCTGATATGTCTTTCCTAGCCCAGAAATCCTGGATTCTTTCCTAAGATTCATTCAAAATTAAGTTGTTTAATAAAAATATTTGCTTTGCCTGTACTCACCATAAGGGCAAGGGTGAAGATGTTGTGCTTGGCCAGCAGCACTGTCTCATTAGACATGAGGAACTTCAACAAGTTGATCAAAGCTAGGAGAAAATTGTATGTATTTTTTACATGAAATTAAATGCAAAATCATCCTCAACAAGTCACTTAAATATAGATACATTTTCATTATCTAGCACAAACCAACCTAAATGCCAGCTGCTCAACTCTCAGAAATACATCAACTTAAACAGCATTTTTTGTTTGTTTGTTTGGGTTTTTTCCTGGCTAAAATACCGCGCTGGACAGGTAAGTGACAGCTATTTCACTGTCCCACATTTATTCTCCTTCAGCTGACTTCCCAGGCAAATCTGTTCAGTCTGTTGTTAGCTTAGACAGTTCAGGGGAGATTTTTCTATCTGCTAGATCCTGAAGTGAGCTGTGGGGTAGGAGATTCCAACTACCTCATTTCTGCTTCATACATCACCAACACCATGTATGCACAGTCAGCCCCAAACTGTCACTCTTGTTGATACATGCCGTTAAAAAAACCCAAAGTAACAAGAAAAAAAATACCCCAAACAACCCACAGCATAGCTTTTCTGTAGCTCTGTGTCAACACTGCTGCAATGTTACAAGGAAGAATGTAGCACTTTTTTGTGTCAGTTATCTAGGGCTATGCAGTAGAGATTACAGATCTGGTTCACACTTGTTTAAAAAACAAACATAGCTGTAACTGCTCAAAATCAGTTAGCAACAGTGGGAATTAACAAAAAGGCTGGCTAAAAGAGCTTTAATCAAACAGATTTTAAACAACTGTATTCCATGCACTTAATAAAATGGGAAGTTCTTTATCTTGTTTTGACTAGTTCTTGAAAATTTCAGAGAAGGAAAGCTGTTTTCTTCTGCATTACTCAGGGCTGCTGTCTGTACTGCTCTTCAGCTGCTCAGCACTGAAAGCTGATGCCTGCCTAGCAGATCCTTAATGTACTCTGTTCTGAAGCCAACAGATGTCAAGACTTAAAACATCTGAATTAGATGGCTTGCAAAGTCAAGCTGGAATGCAAACTTTTTTAAAAAGGTTCTTAATTACACCTAGTAATTGGTACCCACATCTAACAGAGTAATGCCAGGTATTACTCCAGCCTCTTGTAACCAGAACTTGTAAATCCATTTTTCCCCCCCACTGTTGAACAGCTGTTACACACTACACAGTAACCTCTGAGAAAACCAACTCCAGTTTGGGAGAGCCCCACAGAATATACAGAACAGACCATTCATCTACATTCCTATAAAACAGGAAGAGATAAAGCACAGGGAACAGGAATTAGGCAAGGGCAAAGTTTAGACACACACACTACCTCCCCTCCTTTCAGTATTACAAAATATTCACAAAAGGGAAAACTAAAAAACCTACAGTAAAAAGACAGCTGTGAAGAGACTGGTAAGACCTGGAAGGAAACAAAATTGTCAGATTCTGAATATAGTCCTGCAACCACTACCTTCTAATGCTAGAAGTTCACCAGGAGTGTCAAAAGCTTATGTATGTCCCCCAAAAGGGAAGCCTATAGCCCTGTGTGGGTATTTACTCATCAGTTCAGTCTACCAGATGGCGGCTTGATGCTGAACTGCAAACCAGAAGGAACAAAAAGTTCTCTATAAACTCCAGGCAAGCAAATCATCTTTCAGAGCTATTGCAGGATTTAACAATCAGCAGCAGCATCTCTCCCTTCCATGACAGCAGCCCACCTCATGAAGTAGATATATTAACACCTCTTCAATCCAGCCACAGAGCTCCCATATCATCATCATCACATCACCACACTGAAACTCCTGGGACCAAAAGCAGAGAGTGGATTCCACAGTCATCCAGCTCTGGAAATACTCCTGTCAGATATTTTCCTGTAAACCAGCCATTTCAAAACAAAGAAGTAGCAGGTACAGACGGGCTCTCCACCGGAGCAGAGATGCAGCTAAAAACACGTTGCCAAGGTAACCAAGCCTCCACAGCAAAAAAGTAGAGTCTCTCGCAGTCAGTGCCTTGGACAGAAGACAGCTATCCCGCATCTCTGTTACAGCAGCTTATTGGCCATCTTTGTATTTAACAGTCATAAGCATGGGTTTACCTCTTTCCCAGCCATGACATCCCACACAGCCGCATCTTGTGACCAGGCGCTGCTGTTCAACTAATAGCAGTTGGGACTTCTGAGAGCAGAGTGGCAGAGCTCTGGATTTCCTCTAACAAATGGTGTGAAGCCCATCGCTCCTCAGTCTCCCCCCAGAACCCTGCTGAAAGGCCTTTGCCAGTGGGTGATCACACAGCATGATGAGAAACTGCTGAACATCCAAACACAGTGAACATGGAAGCTGCCTGTGATGGAGAGACACTATTTTTAGAAGAATGAGCATTACCATTGTTTGCCCAGAGCACGAGCACTCCTTGACTGCCAGAGACAAGTACCCTACAACTGCCCACTGCAGTATTTCTCAGATACCATCCTGAACTATAGAGTACTTGCAATGTTCTGTGTTGGTGATGACACCTGAAGGAGAACTGTTGTTCTGTTCCGCCCCAACAATAGCTCCTATGTTTGTTCCAATTGTTGTGATGAATTTGCTCATGTTTAATTTTCCTATTCCAGTTAGAAAGAAGACACAAGATTACCACTGCTTGAAATTAATTGCATTGTGTCATAGCCCACTCACAGCCAGTCTATGCTGTTCCTTCCCTAAGAGCTAGAAAGGAGAGGAACATGCTTCATATGAAGAAACAACTCAGTGCTGTGCTCAAAGCTGGTCAGAAGACTAAATCCATCAGGTTCATAGTCACTGCGGCACTGCACAGACAAATTTATCCAACTGTTTGGAAACCACACAGTCCTAAAAAAATTGCAGTGCTCCTAATTAGGAAAAACTGTTGAAAATGAACCCTTAAATTAATGGCTACCTGTATCTCTAATTTGCTTGTAAGGCAGACCACATACTGAAAATGAGGACAGCTATGCCTTGGAGTTTTCAGGATTGACAACTTTTAGATTCAGCTTCAAATGCCCAGCACCCTTCAGTGACAACAAAGTAAACCTTTAGAGCAAAGGTCCAACTGGCTGAATGCTCCTCTGCCTTGAGCTCCAACGGAACCTGAAGCCAAACCAAACGTGTCACTTCTTCTCTGCTGCAATCAACTGTTCACCTCACATATCCAATCTGCAGGCTGCCCTCTCGCAGAAGCCAGGAAATTATCCATGTTGTTTCCCAACAGAGGAGCAGTTCAGTCATTCAGCTGCACAGGCAAACTGTGGCCCTTGCCTGGGCTTAGCCGCATTATCCCAATTTGCGCTCCAGGATTTAACAGTGATGGATGGTTTGGGCATGAAATACATTTCAACGTTAGCTGGAAAACAGCACCATTTTTGCAATAGCCTCTAGAACCTTTGGGGATTTTTTTAACTAAAGATATCTTTGGCATCCCTTCCCAGGACACAATACACCTGCTACGGTGAGTCTTAAAGCATCCACAATACTATAGCATCACTAGAACTTCTTTAGCAACAAAAGCAGAAGGCTGTAACTAAACTGAACTAGCAGCCATCAGTATCTGCATGCAAGATCCTAATTTTATGACCTGAGCTGAGCACACTGGCTATGCCTCTTAAATCAACGAGAACACAGCCTTGAACACGTACATTTATAGCCTCAAAACCAAGTAGAAAAGAATGTTGAGTGGACACTTATATTGGACATGAAGCCACATGATTTGCTGTTTGTGAATGGTGTAAAGCATACAGGTTGGCTTTTAGGCAATTTTCTCTCCCAAGGATTATTATAGCCAAAGGATGAAAAGGGACATCACCAGCTTTTACAGATACCCTCCCTGTTCTTAAAACTGAAATGACTGCAGGGAAAGAAGCTCTTAGCTCCTCTGCTGCACAACTGCTTTTGAGGGCAGTCACTTTCCTTTATCAGCTCTTGTGGCCAGTCTACGTGCTGAGGAGCAACAGTATTCCTGCTCAGTTATTTGCTACCCTTCTTCAAGCCAATCCTCTGATAAGACATTCTTTCTTCTCCCAGGAAGGAAGTAATTCCTGCTACAGACAGACGCCCTTCTCTCCCTCCTCCTCCTGTTCCTCCTCCCGTAGCAGATTTACCTTCTCTCCCTGTAAGCCTCATTTCAAACAGAAGTATATTCAGCCCCAGCGCATTTGGGATTTGCACAGTTTCTGTTCTATTTAGTGTCTCAGTGTTCACTGTTTGCATCACGTGTAATGCAACAGGAGCACGGAGGTAGGTTAAGTAGAGAAAAGGGGGAAAAGAAAAGAAACAGTACCATCCCTTAGGCAAGTCAGAATGTAGCACAAACTCCGCCAAGAGCATCAGAAGGCTCTGACATGTTATTGCACAACAGAGCAGAAGAGAACAGCCCTGAGACACAAATCAATGAGAGCTTGGATGGGTTGAGCACAGTATGAAGGCCTCTGTCACCACATCAGCTGCACTTACAGGTCAAAAATCTCCTAATGGTGCATATAATGACCCTCAGCTAAGGAGCAAAGGAGAAAAAGACATGTGAGGGCTCCTCACCTGCAGTATACCATCAGTTAACAGGATCCTACACTACTAAAATCCTGACATTTTGTCCAACTCTCAGGGCACACTGGGAAGAACAGTGATTTTTCTCGTTGCCTCTGGAAGTTACCATTGTACCAACAGTGTATTCTGTGTTCTCCTTTTAGTATTTCAGCTGGCAACCCCCTTAGGAGGATCCTCACTCCCATGTCACTACAGGGCAGCTGATAATGCCATCTGGGTAACACTTCAATGCTGCAAAGAAATTTTCCACCTAGGAGTGCTGCTACAGCACAGTAACCGCCCTGGACCTCTTACAGCCATCCTGTTCACATACACATACTCTCAAGCCAAGATCCATATCACTCTGCCACATGGTTAGCCAGATCTGGTAAGGATTAATGCACTAGACTGTAACAGAAAAGAAACTGGATTCAACTCCTCAGGAAGCAGCACTTTGGTCTTTCTGTGCTTCAACTCCTCCTACATAAAAGGGTAAACAGCACCATCCTATCTGCAACAGCACTGAAAGCTTAAATATAGTAACAGGAATCAAAGGCCCACCTACACTCAGGATTCTGTTCCTAGCTGGTCAACACCAAATACCTGTTAAAAAGCATTGTCCAAACAATGCTTTCTCATCACACTCTTCCAGATTCCAAAATTCAGCATGATCCCCTTTCACATAGGGGAAACTACAGCACAGACTGTGGAAATAACACTCTCACAACATGACAGTACCATAACCACGGACCAGTCCACTCTCCTGTTTCAGACTGGAAGTCAGAAGGGCTAAGCTAGGTTAAGCATATACCCCGCTGTGCTATTATGAGGAGAGACTCCGGAACAGAGTAATCACCTGCAATAAATGTGATAAATGCTATACCTGAAGATAAATTCAGAAGTAGGGATACAAAAAGCTCAAACACAATGTACTGAGATGACCTGACTGTTAAGAGGGCGCAGATACGGACATGCTCACCACTGGCAGACACTCAGCAGAACAGTGATCAAAACAAACTCAGCAGGAGATGAATATCTACAGATAGGGTTTGACAAAAAAAAACAACAGAGGTAGTTTTCAGATAGAGCAGTAGGAATACGAAGCATGTCCGAGAAACAGCTATACTGCTATTAGAGACTAATGCGCCAGAACTCCCTGAGGCACAAACTATCCCAGCATCCTTGGACAAGTGAATCAATTACTCAGGGACAGCACTTGCCGCTTCCCGTCAATCAGCCAAAGTGCTAGGAAACAAAACTGCTGCACTATTGCTGCAGTCCCCTCCCAGGGGAGCAGGGGACGCAATAAAAGCTCTGTCAACATCACTATTCAACATGCTTCAGCTTCTTCCCTCTGCTCTGATTCAACATGCTTCAGCTTCTTCCCTCTGCTCTGATAGGGAGGGAGCACCCTACTCATAGCTGTAATGATTCACTTGTCTGGACAGCTCCTCTATCCGCTGCCTTCCTGCTTGCTGCCACAGGCACTGCCGAACTCCTGCTCCCAGCTGCTAAAACTGTGGCAGACAGAAGCCAGCAATTGGCAGGCTCCCCATCACCAGCATCTCGGCACTCTCAACAGTTGTTCCCTCTTCTCTCCATGACTCTCAGGGTATAAGCATGAAACAGCCCGTATTCTTAATGAGAAACAACAGCTTGCCAGAGGGCTGGAACACATACTGGCATAACCCATCGCTCCCAGGATCAGTCGAGTAGGCCACTTCAGCTTCCAGTCCTTTACTTTCTTTACATGCTCCACATCCCTGGTACTTGCTGTTCCAGCCTAACAGCAGCCAATGGTGTGAAAATTGCAAGCTTAATGGAAATGCTGATTGCTGATGCCAGAGCAATGCTGCTTGATAGCAATCCAGCAAGCAGTGAGAAACCAAATTTTCCGAATTCAGCTAAAGCTCAAATGAACAATATGCTTTTTTTCTTAAAAAGCATAAATAAAAAATACAAAACCACACACCCACAAGCTTAATTCCCCTTTAGAGGAAAAGGAAGTACTGAGTTTAATTCTATTCTGTCTGACAGTGCAGGTTCACACTGTTGATTAAATAGTAGTCTTGGGAGTTAAGGTTGCACATTTTTGCACTCGGTTTTAAAACAAAAAAGGAGAATCTCAAGAAAGAGCAGAAATATTGTGTGAAAACAAGGAAAGGTAGCAAAGTATGGGATGCAAGAGGGCTGCTTCTTGAAAACAAAAAGGGGACAGGGCTAAATCACTGCATTCTGCATCAGTTCATGAATGCTGCAACCCCTCTGTGCAAAGAAATGGCTGTGAACAGCTCTGGCTTTAGCATTTCTGCCATCAGTCGAACTGTTTCCCAGGAGAAATTATCACACTATATCCACTAGGTCATCGTGATCTGCAAAATGTGCTTAGGGAATCACAATCACATTCTCCAGTGCTAGCTAGCTTTATTTAAGAAGTAATTAGCATGACAGAGCAACATGCCCAGATGAGACCAGTCAGGCTGAGGCAGGATGACCAAAAGGTTACTAGACTTTTGCCCATTTGAGCAAAGCTCTGTTGATGAATTCCCATCCTGATCTTACCAGTTGATCAATAACAGCCACAAATCTTGTATTGCTCTTTTTCTCTCCATCGCCAATCAGAGCCAAACTCTTCATCACTGGTATTAAAATAAAGGGAAGGTAACTAGAATGAAGTAATAGAATGCTAAGAAAGATTTAAGTAAAAGTAGATGCTTCCTAAAAATGCCCCACGCAGGGAATTTAGAACATCCTCTTTTACAAGAAAGCCAGAGGTTTTGCACTTCTTACACTATCTTCTCTGGGTAATTTAGGTCAGTGCATTTCACCAAATGGCTGTGTGCTCTCACCACAAGAGTGTTTTAGCTTTGTCTGAAGGAAGTAATGTGGAAAGGTTAACAACCAGTTCAGAATGGCACCAGAAGTCTACAAGCAGATGTTTGTAGTCTTCCTTCTGAGCTTTATGTCTTCTGCCTGTAAGTAAGCTTTAGAAGATGGGACTGGGGTTTTCTTTAGGTTAACATGGAGTGCTAAGAGAAGTACACATTAAATGAACCAACAAACATCAACTAACAATGCTCTTTACAACTACAAACAAAATTAATTTTATAAAATTATCTTTCAATTTCAAACCTTTCCTAAACTCACTGAAATAGCTAACAGGACCAACAGCTGCACTCCTGTACCAAGCTTATGCCAACACAGTACCACATGTCCAACCAAGCACCAGCATTCCTATGACTAAAGGAAATGGGCAACTCTAAGTGCTGCCAGTTCTCACTACATATTCCATGGCACATAACAGTTGTAGCCTTTAGTTTTGTGTGAGAAACTATATTCTTTCCGATAGCTCTTCAGAAATATTCTACCTCCTCAGAAACTTCACAGGAGTCAACAAGCACAAGTACTTGTGAACCCGTTGGACTTCTTACTAAACAGCTGGCTGATGTTACTTATTTTCTTTCAATTTCCAAGATAAGGAATACTAAAGGACCTCACTGTTTTTTCCCATCCTACAGCCAAGCAGCTCTGCCCTCAGGGTGCTAATACGAGGCCTGTAAATGTCCATGTCCTGTCCATATTATCCTTCTTAGCAAAGAAAGAAGTCATAAGTACAGCTGAAACAGTCAAGACATCATTCTGAGAAGAAAGTGTTTTCCTCTTTCAAGCATACAATACATCAGAAGTACTGGGAAAAAGGAAAATATCCAAGATACACACCTGAGCTAGCCACTGGCTCTCATTCCTCAATTTTCCACACCAAAGAATGGTCCTAGGAAGGCATTCAAGTAAAAAGAGTAAGAAAAGGATATTTAGTTCCATCCCTGAGAGTTAAAAATGCTGACTAGCTCCTTTTCTAGACGATGCAATGATTTCTAATCCAAATTTTCTATTCAGTAACACCTCCCAGCCTTCCCAACACTCTCAACCCCAAACCTCATCCTACCTAGTCCCTCCTATACTCAGGGCCTGCTATTCCTCCTAACACACTATTCACCTCTAATTCATCTTAGGCTCTACATCCTCCCAGATCGAGATCCCCTATGACTCCTCCAAAGACCTATCCACCCCATCAACTCAGAACTCCCATTCCCACTGCAAGCTGCTCAGCAGCTCACCTTTAACCAGCCTGGAGACTGTTATTGCTGCTTCTTCCCTCAGTTCCTGGTGCTCCCAAGGGACTACCACTGGGATGTGCACAGGGAGCCCATCCTTCCCACTTCCAGCCTCATTCCTCAGTGAGTTGGGACCCTCTTTAAAGCCAGCATCACCTTGTACTCAAACAACTCATGAGATCCCAAATTTCCAGCAAGGCACATGGCACATGGCTGGGAGCCATTAGTCACGTGGAGATTCCAATGTGCAGCTTTGAAAAGCTGGGCCAGCCTCCCACTATCAAAAGGCATAGAGAAATGAGAGGGTAAAAGCAGCAGTAAAACCTGCATTAGGTAGAGTATGTTGACCTACAAAAGTGTTAAAACTCCAGCATTTGTTCTATAGTTCGCTTCACAGTTTATAAGCAGTGCAGTGAAATCAGAAAGCATTTCTGCTGGATGGTATTTGAAAGGTCAAGTCTCACATAATGACTTTTTTCTTCCCAAAACAGGAAGTTCAAGTGACATAACAGAGACATACAGATGTTCCTTGTACTCACCCTAGATTTCAATTTCTACTATACACAAGCTCCTGTTCCTTCTACCCTATCCCTACACATAACTTTTATTAGTTACCTTTGAAGATGATGTGCTGAAGTGACTGCTTTCTTAATGCTTGCAACATCCTTCACAGCTGAAAGACATTTCTTTCTTCATTACTATATTAAAGAATTTTTCACTGCACAGGAATTACCACAGCAGCCTTATCCATACCATCAGCTGGAACATGACTGCTTCCTCTGAACTATTAAGACTTCAGAAGCATGCAGAAGACAGTGCTGTTGGATCTCGAACCTTGGCATTTCTTAAAGCCATAAGTCATTCTGCAAGTTTATAAGAAGGTCAAATTTTAGGTCTTCGATTCTTGTCTCTAAAATCTTTAAGTCATTTGTCTAACTGGCCAAGCAGCTCTACAGTCTTACAAACTCTCACTGCATCTCATGATCAGGCATTTTATCAGCAAGCTAGACTGCCTGGTATACCAGTATGTGCATGAATCCTGCCTCCACAAGAGCTGCAAGAAGACAAGCTTCCTTTGCCAGGTAGCTGCTGCAGAATGCGACAGCGGGATTAGAGATGAAGGGGAGGCGCAACATCATCTGATTCCCAGTCTGTTCAGCAACACAAATCAGAAGGCTGAAGCAGACATGATCAACAGCTGGAAAATCAGAAATGCCGGAGGTAGTATACTATCAGTAGTCAATATTTCAGCCACAGAAATAACAAAGCACAAGTGACTAAGCAATACCACCTCAAATATGCACTGTGTAAGGGCAAGTGTGTTATACATACTGAAAGTGCAGAGTTTTCCACAGCCCCCTCTCCCCCCACCAAGTATTACTTCGTTATTTTACCATGTTCCACAAAAGAATATTTCACCTCTTTAGCATTCACCCAAAAGGATTCTGAAAGTAATATTATCCTCATGTTATAAATACAGAAACTGACAGAAAGATCCAAGGAGTCTACAAGAAGGAAAAACTTGTATTTTGTCCAGTAGCATTGCAAAAGTCTTCCTTAATAATCCTAAAATAAAAACAGAGAAAAATGAGCTTCTTGATAGTGCTACACATTTGAAGCACCTTTAGCAGTGCATTCAACATCTGTTAAATCAACTAAGCTACAAGATAAGAAACTGTAGCCCACAATAATTTGGAAACAGATCTTCAATGCTTGCTAATGGCAAAGCTCATTTTTCATTCTACTTTGCATTCAATTGCCCTAATAAATAGCTATTTCACCATTATTCATTATGATACGTAAGATTTCTCACTCTTGCCATTGTATGTCTAGATTAGAATTGCCTTTCTGTTTCTTTAAATATGGCTTTTGCTTAAAGCAAACCATAGCAACTGCAAAGAAGTTACCTGCACCCCCTAAGCTCTGAGTGAATTGCTCAAGCATTACTAATTTTGAGGTGGGAGGAGTTGAAGAAATGAGGTCTTTCTATATAAAAAGCTTAAATGACTCATGAAAACTCTTTTGGCATAGCTTATACATGGTTGATGACAACAACAACATATATAGCACCTTCCATCACTCAAATGCTGTACAAATTAGTTAGAGTCAACAGCTAAAACCCAAACCCCACCTTTATGGCAGCAAAATCAAACTCATTTTTCATACGAAAAGGGGGAAAAGTTAATAAAAACATCGGTCATAGCATGCTATTTCTGAGAGCAGGGAACTGGCTGAACAGGATTTGTCCCAACACTGACCCCTGAGGGATACCACTTGCTACCCATCTCCAGTTGGACATTGAGCCATTGACCGCAAATCTCTGCATGCAGCCATCCAGACAATTCCTTATCTACTGGGTGTCCAACCATCAAATTGGTGTCTCTCTAGTTTAGAGACAAGGATGTCATGTGGGACAGCGTTGAACACTTTGCACAAGTCCAGGTAGATGACATCAACTGCTCTGCCCCTGTCCATAAGTTCTGTAGCCCCATCACAGAAGGCCACCAAATTGGTGAGACAGGATTTCCCCCTTAGTGAAGCCATACTGCCTGTCACCAACCACCTTGTTGTTTTTCATGTGCCTTAGGATGCTTTCCAAGACAACCTGCTCCATGATCCTGCCAGGAACAGAGGTGAGATTGACTGGTGTGTAGTTTCCCAGGTCTTTCATCTTCCCTTTCTTGAAAATGGGGGATTATATTTCCCTTTTTCCAGTCGTCAGGGACTCACCTGACTGTCATGATTTTTCAAATATGATGGACAGTGGCTTAGCGACCTCATTTGTCAGCTCCTTCAATCACAGAATGGTTTGGGTTGGAAAGGACCTTAAGATATATCATTTGGTTCCAACCCCCCTGCCATGGGAATCCTCATCTTAGAGGCTCCGTCGAACCTTGCCTTGAACACTGCCAAGGACAGAGCATTTACCAGTTCTTCAGGCAACCTGTTCCAGTGCCTTGCTACCCTCACATTAAAGAACTTCTTCCTTGTATCTAACTTGAACTTCCCCTGTTGAAATTTAAACCCGTTACCCCTTGTCAAATATGAGATAATTAACCTAACAGAAAAGATAAGCTGGATCACAACCAAAACTCAGTAACAATATTGATCTCTCAAGCTCAGATGACACATCCAAAAAACCATGAAGTATTTCCAGACTGGACAAGCAGCCTGATATGTGTCCTGAGAGATGCCAAGCACCTGTCTTCACTGCTTTTCTCTGCAATCACTTCACCCTAAAACCAAAAAGGAAAATGCAGAAACTTTCTCAAAGTGCTGCTGACCGTCCATACTGAAGACAAAGCACCCACGAAGGAAGAGCAGCTATCCACCACATGACACACAAGTGGCTTTCCTTAATTAGAAACTAGCTAACATTAGAATCAGCAAGTGAACAGTAGGCTCCATACACCACTGCTGCTTCCACCTACAACCTTTATCTCAGTTCCTTCATACCCTATACTGTCTACCTACCTCACAGTATTCCCTTTGTCTTCTTCTCCTACTCTATTTTCTTCCTGAAACAACTCTGCTCCTCTTACGTGCCAGGTACAATTCTCTTGCTTTCTTTCAATACTTTCTCACACTAGCTCCCTCCAACTCAGCTCTGTTGGTGGGCTTCCATTGCTATTATCCATGCTGTACAACAGGGACATTGCTTCAGTCATCACACACCTTGTCATTCAAGAAGACAAGTGTGGGCTTGAAGATCTTCTGTAAAGCATGCCTTATGGTGCAACTTGGTATCTCAGACCTTACAGCTTACAATGCTGCTCCCTTTTAGCTATGAATCAGCAGTGGTAACTGACTCTTCGATCCCAAATAAAAGCCTGGAGGGGAATATGCTCACATAAAGGACAGAAATTAATTCAGGAGTTCCCATGCTCTGGCTTGGAATTGTCTGTCAGATAGATCACGACCAGAAAAATAGCCTTTCTTTCACATCAAAGGCAGCAGCATTCTGGGTAATCAAAGAGCAGCCTTAACGGGGATGAGTTAATGATGAAACACATCTCAAGACAGAGCCAGCAATTAGCATTTAGTCTGCCACATACATCACTCCAGAAGTACACACACCTGGAGCAGCCAGAATGTGCCCTTTTACAGGTGCAAGTACCATCCAACCCAGGGCCTTCCAGCCTGCATGAGTCACCTACATCTACTGAAGAATTTCTCTGATCATCTCAACATCCTACAAGGCAAAAAACCAAAACTTGAAATATTCTTACTGTAATTTATTCCTGCTTGAGAAGATCTCCCTAAACGCACAAATCTGTAGTAAGCATGGAGCTCTTTAGCTACATCAGGGGTGCAGACATTCCAGGTCCTTCACAGAAACCTGACCAATCGAAGTGGTTTTTACTTTGCTGCTTTGCTTTTGAAGCATATGCAGTATTTAATATTTCAGAGGCAGTTTATGTTTCTCAAGCACAGTACAAACACCAGCTAATTAGGGATAGCTAACAAGACTATCTCAAGATACTGAATCTCAGTATGTAGCAAGGATTTTTGTTTCCTCCCCACTAAAATAGGAAAAAAGTCAGGACTGAAAGATGCCCAAGAGCATGCTCTTTGAACTGTGGAAGAGTATCTTCAAGTAAAGGCATTATATTTGAGACTTCAAACCGCCAGGTCGGAAAGACCCAGCTCAGCCAGGCCAAAGATGAATGGACAAGGCTTACTGGTAACTGCTGAGAAAGTATCACACATGCCACCAGATGCCATTTCTATTCACAACAGACTTTGACGTTGTACATGCTTGTCTCCTGAACCAGCAGTACACTGCAGCCATGCCTCTAGGGGGTCTATTCTAAACAAAACAAATGAAAAGAAATCGTTAGTCCCTTAATTAGGGGCACCCACTTCACCTTCTACAGGAATAATTTAGAAAGCCTGAATGGGCCACATGTCACCCAAGGCAAAAATGTAATAAGTGAAAGTGACTCAGATTGTTGGTTCATTTCCCCGCACCTACACTTAACTGTGCAAAGGTACTGGAAGGAAGTACTCAGTGTTAATTGAGAACAGCTTCACAAACCACTCATCACTGCCTTTTTCAAAAGTCATCCTCTCTCAGATTTCTGATGGGAGCTGCATTACACTAGCCAAGTCACTGATTCTAGGTCACAAGCACAGCTCCAGCAATACAAAATTAGGACCATGTTCCCTTGAATTTTCATAAACCTTCTTTTAAGCCACAGCAGCTAGGGGATTAACTGTACTTTCCCAGCTCAGCTACTTCGCTGCTTTCAAGATAAGAACAGAAGCACACACCACATCCACAGAAGCAGCTTGTTAGGTGTCATCATCCATTTTGCTACCCTCTTCCTCTGACCTCCCACACAACAATTGCCTCATAGAACAGTCCTACAAAGCTACGTCCACTAGATTATGAGTCAAACCCCGTAATACTTATCTATTTCAGGATACCAGAGGCACGAACCAGACTATCTGCAACCAAAGCAAAGGTCAGAGTTAAAAGCTTCTCTTCCTTCCCACTGACATTTCTAGGTAGCTCTCTTCAGAAGGAGCCGCACACACTATTCTATGTGCATCCATCTCTTACAGTAAATAAAAAGAAAAGTAAGATCCACCCTGCTTTACTCAAGAGCCTACCTCCTTTCAACTTACAAATATCTGAGAGAAACACCACTGCATAAACATTACTCCATTTTTCCAATCAGGTGAAGAGGAATTCAGGTAATGAAACAGAAAACAAAGACATTTGGATACCATGGTGATCATGGCCAGACAAGAAAGTAAATTAGCTACCATTATGATAATGACCTAGCTTTCCAAAAGAGGTAATTTGCATGTAGCAACTAAGAAGCAAAATAAAGATGCTTTAACAGAATTGCTGCTTGCTGTTCAACCCTGTAGCAATGGAACAAGGAGTCACAGACACCAAACAGCTGTCCACTCTGGGATTTTCATGTTTGTCTGCCTCTGCAGACATGAAGTACCTGACCAGAGCTCCCTCCAGGTGTAATGAAGCCTCACTCTGCATTTCTTCTGGTAGCACAGCAGCTTGTGCACAATCTGAATGCACCGTCTGGAAGAGAGAGGGCAACAAATTAATTATACTGCATTTCCCAGCAATCCTACGTTGAAGCTGGAAACGTCTCTGAAATCAGCAGCAGGGAAACAGACAAACTCAAAGCCTATAAGAGGAGGATGGGGCTCATGGTTTTGGGCAACTAAACAGAAGCAACACCCACAAGGAAGAACCAGACAAGAGGAGAGAAAGGAGCTTGTAAGCCAGTTTAAGCTCAACGTGGTTGGACCAACTACAAATTCAAGTTTGTTGCTTATATTTAATGAATACCTTCCACTCTGATGCCTCTACCTGAGGGTCTCATAAGCTCCACAAAAGAAGTTACTTAACTTGCAGGCTCCATATGTATGCGGCCCTGCACTCAGATTTTGTAAAATCTGGACACAATGGAGCTTCTCAGTTTCTTTGGTGCAAATGATGAGGCTAAAGGAAGTGACAAACTGCCGGATTTGCAGTTTGGCCACGGTATCCAATTCAGTTACATTAAAAAAAAAAAAAGAGGGAGAGAAAGATTTCTGTCAAATTTTCCAATCTCCTTAAACAAGTAAGTTAAGTATGAGCTTTGGAATGACCAAGCAATACACCCACATGCTCTGAAATCTCCCAGTGTACAGCTAGCATACTTGTGAAGTTTCCAAATCTTGTAGGTATCTAAAGCATCTAGTGTTCATACAAACTCCCAAGTGCACATTCTTCACAAATAACATCAGAACTAAATATACAATATAATGAGTAACTTCTGTAGCAGTGGCTATCAATAAAGACAAGACAGAAAATATATACGAACTTTAATTTGTTGGACCAAGCTATTTTTAGTTACTGACATTTAGAAAAAACAGAAGGAAGACTTCAAAAAGGAAAAATTCCTTTTTGTCCAAATCCTTATTTGTCAAAACAGTATTATCTCATTCATGTCAACACGTCAGCGAAAAGACACCACTGAAAGGCACTCCACAGACACAGAGAAATCGAATTTCAAAATATTTACATGGAATTTGTTCAAAATTGGGGTGAAGAGTTCAAGATAAGGCTTTAAAAAGCCGTAAGAAATAATATGCAGAAGGTACACATCATTCTTTTCAGACCGTTAGATGATCCCAAAAACATCACGATGGGGTAAGGAAACTAACTTTAGACAAATGAAGGTAAACCCATTTACAATGTCTGAGCATCACATTAAGTGCTGTATTTCAAATTGTATTCTCATAAATTCAACCAAGAAAAAGGAGCAAATCAGCTAGGATACAGACAGCTTCAGATCAGGAAGAGCAATCGCCCTGGGGAGAGATCTACTATATGTTACTGGTACCAGCCAACGCCAGTACCTTTCCACCTTTGTATTTGTTTGGCTGTAAGACTAAAATTGGCCTCTGAAAAAAAAAAAAACAAACCCACAACTACTTATGGTACTTAACAGAGAGAATCAGGCAATGGCTAAAACCTTTATTTATAATTACAGTAGCTGTTAATGCAAAATACTTCGCAGACAGAACTCAGCATTGAAACCTTGTGGCTGTATACAGTACCACACAGCTTTCTGGGTGAAACTGTGGCATGGAAGTAAAGGTACGAGAAGGGACATAACAGTCTTAGTACCCCTGGCTAAAGAGCCAGAGCACCAGCTACCAGAACATAGACTGCTTTAGTTATGAAACCACTTTACTTATGAAATTATCCACCCCAGTGGGGTCTCTCTGTTTTTGGTTTTGTGCCAATGATTCATAATGTACATAATGGATACAAAGCACCCTTGGTCAAAGCAACCTTAGATTTCTCTTTTAAATATTAATATGCCCTCCCTTAAGCAGCTTCATACTGTCACCTTTTAAATGTACTGCAGAGAAGTATGACACTATTTGTGCATTCAGAACACCCACTTTGCCTGCAATAACTGTGCCTGCTATGGGATGGTTTCAGCAGCCGTGTAGTGAACGGACTGCACAAACATGCCAGAATGAATGGATACAGATGTCCACTGATGGTTGCTGCTGCTCATTATTTTTACTCTCATGGGGTTTCTAGATGTGACCTTACTTTTGAGCCCAAGCATTTCTCATCTTCCTTGTGAAATTCCAATGCACTACATTCATCTATAGCTAATTCTGTAATTGCCATTAAAAAACCCTCAAACATTTCTCACGAACCCATAATTGAACTGAACAACTTTTGCAAAGGCACGGCAGTTGCAAGGTTATTTGGGCAAAATCAGAACATGCTGAAAAGCTACCTTAGGGGAAAACAGCCTATGTATCTTTATCTCTTCTACAGAATATAGTGCTAGTTCAAGCCTTGGGGAAATTCAGTACTGTATAGTTACGGAAAAGCCAATGACCTGTCTAAATCCTATTTCTGCCCTCCAGGCTAAAGCAGAACAAAGCATTCTAGCGGCCTCATGGGACACATGGAGTACTTAGGTGTAGCCCTGTCCTCTTCTCTCCCTTTCCCCATCGCTAAATTTTACCCCTTGCTGCCTAGCAGGCTACTTCAGGCTTAAACCTCCCTCCCACTCTCCAGATTCCCTTCAAGGCCTCACATCAGTCAATACTTGGGGTTTTCAAAACTGCCTTTTCGGTTTCTAGACCAAGATTCATTTTCTGGGAAGTGGAGACTCTCGCAATGACTGTGTATTATGAAAGTTCTTTCAGACTGAAAAGCTCTTTGTGTTTGATCAAGTAGATTAGGAAATTGGTCTGAAAGGTGGAAACTCATTTTGCTTTCAATTTTCTGGCATACAGAGCATTTTAGAAGAAAAGTTGCTGGAAGAGTTCATGCTCCCACCACCAGCCACAAAGTGTTGTTTCAGCCAGCAGATTGCTCTATGACTATAATTCTACCCAAACTTCAAATGAAATCACAGTGAGTCGCCCCACAGACACTTACACATAGAGATCCATAGGAAATTCTTTCATCATGTGTGTTACGATGAATTCCACCATCAAATCTGACAGAAAAGAAAATGATAAGGTAAGCATTGAGCTAGCTACCGTTAACTTCTAGTAAATGACAGGGAAGTCAAACTACCTCATCTATGTACCTCTATCAGACAACAGCCCTGCTTAGATGAGAGAAATGTCATTTGTACGTTTGTTTTAAAGAGCATTAGACATCCTTTAGAATTAAAAAAAACCCAACTACTGGAAACTGAGGGTACATAATGTAACTTGCTTTGAGGCACTGCTTCCCCATAAGCTTTCCCCCACTATTAGTCAAAGAACACACCACGAATTCCGCTGCTTAGAATTGCTTTTATATTTCAAGCCATGTCACAAATGGAAAATTCCATTGAGAAGCAAATTTTAGAAAATCATTCTTACCAGAAATAATGCACAACTTGCATGTTTACTCGAAGAGAAGACATTGTAGAGAAACCTATCTTTTCCCTAAAATAAACTCTGAAGCAAGTAAATCTAGTTTGATCTCAACATGGGCTAAACATCTGCTTAAAACTCGCTCAAGAGAAAGGATTAAAAAAAATAAGGGAGAATGTCTCTAACATTTTAGAACTCCCAGTGTGAGGATAAGAGGCAAAGAATAGAGAAATACAATTAAAGGGGATAAGTTACTATGGTTCAGCTAATAAATGCTAACTGAACACGTATGCGTTCTTTGCCCAACACAGCTTCAGCATAACACACTTAACCTGTGCCAGTGGCAGCAACTGGGAGATGTCACCTCCTAGGGCACTAATAGCCCAGCAATATGACTCAATAGTGACTAAAAATAGTGTACAGAAAGAGTGCATGAAGTATAGAAAGACTTTTCATGCAGTTGTTGTGTCCTGGCTTCAACAATCACCTGTTTGAAAATGCTGCAGTCTGAGACTGCTTCCACATTGTCAGGTTTAAGGGTCATCAGGGATCCAGGCTCCGTCCATTTCTGCACCCATTTATGCTTTGGGCCCCCACAGCAATGAGTATCACAATTTAATCATACGCTGCATGAAAACCTTTCCATTGTGCCTCCATCTCCACAGGCAAAACCAACCCTAGCTACGGATATTCCTATTGGACTTCTGCTCAGAAAAGCCTACATGCCCAGAAAACACATTCACAAACGTGTCCTTTCCAGAGGTTTGCCCTCATCATATCATCTACAAAGTACTTGTGACTAACTGTTGCCACAATCACCTAAAACACTGAATTTATTAGTCAACAGCCCTCCCTATTGTTACTAATTCAGGTAAAAGGGGTCAAGAAGCTTCTGCAAAACTTACTGTAAATGTATATAGGATTTCTTGCAACAGAGCAATAATCTTGGATTTAATTTCTCTGTGAGGAGCCACATATAAAGAGGGACAGTCCATTGCTGGAAGTATCTTTAGTATGGAACTGCCCTCCTTTTAAGTCAATCCACCTCTCCCCTTGATCCACAAATCTCACATTTCCATTGCAGAATAAAAGATGCTTCAGGAACCACAAACACATGCTCTAACAATACTCACCAAGCACCGCACACACCAGCGGGCGACAGGGCAGGTTCTTGTCTGCTGCTTTCTTTCTATGTCTCATTGGCTTCAAAAGCACAAAGAAAAAAATAATTCAGTAGAAGCCTGAAGTGACATTCTCTGTATAAGTGTATCTTTTGTGCACATAGTACCATCAGCACAGGCCTCCCTTTGCCTTTTTTGCCAAATGCTTTCTCATCTATATAAACCCTACAGGTCATGGCTGGAGCAAAATTGTGCCATGCTTTTCAGCATGCTGACCATGGTTTTTTTGCTTCTCTAGCTGTATAACTGAAGGGCACTGTTACATCATGGGCAGGGGTGGGAGCGGTGGAAGAAGAAACACCACCACACACACAAAAATATCAGCACACAGCAATTCCTCCCCCTTGGTTAACACAGTGTTTACTCCTGACCCAGAACTCTCGTCCGCATGTGCAGTATTTGCAGCTTTGGTCTTTATTGTAACAGACCAGAAAGGCTAACTGAATGGCAAGTTTGTAGTTAAGTGGAAATAACTAGCATCCATGCAGTATGCTAACTATAAAGTAAGATGCTTGTTTCTCTCCTGGACTAGGGATACTTTCAAGTACTGCTGCACTGTCAGATGAGGTGAGACTTGCCAGTACCACAAAGATATTAAGTTAGGATAACCATTCAAATTACTTGTAACTACAGAGCTTCATGAGACAGGTAGACACTTCTTCCACAGACACCCATAAGAAAAAGCTCTGGAAAAAAATATCTTAATGCTTGAAGGTGAATCATCCCACCCAGGATGAAGCATAAGCCAAATCTGAAGACTCGGTGTAACTCCAGCTGGCAATACATATCACATGAGGGCTAATGCCTGCTGAAGATTCAGGCAGAACATTCTCTCTGACACAGATCTCCTCAGAGACCCCATACACAGCTCCTCCACAGCTACACAGGCCCCTGAATTCACCGACAGGGAAACCAGCTCTTTGTTCTTTGAAGGAGTGAAACATTCTGAGAGAAACTTCAAAAATCATTCCTCAACTACTGCATTTCTCACCAGTATTTTCACATGCCTTAGCAATCCAGGTTAGAAGTCTCCAACATAGTTTTCAACATACGGAGACTAAAATCTTCTGTGTCCTTGCCACAAAGAGAAAATAGGCCATCTGGAGGAAAAAAAACTCACCATTCTGTGTAGATTTACTCGAAAATTCATGTTGTCATCATGGAGAAAGGCATTAGCATACTGATCCTATTGAAAAGAGCAAGAAAAGGGAGAAGATATGAATAGCCAACTAAGTGCCCAACACCTCCCACTTGCCTCTCAAGTCCCATGTGTTTCAGTGTAAAACTCCCAACATAGAGCTCTAAGGTTATTAAGCCAGCTGTCACCTCCTCTTGTCCCCACCCATGTCTCCAGTCACACAAAAGTGAAACCCTCCAGATTCTAACTCCACTCTAACTAAAGTCTGTACTACTGTTTTGTTAACAATTTATTTTCCGCTTTCCTCCTTTGCTCAGCCAGACTCTGGACTGCACACACCACAGTGGCAAGAGTTTAACAAGTGCTGTATAATTCATGAGTTGGATTTCCATGCAAGCTCCTGTGACTGTGCGGATGAAGGTTTATATTGGCTTTTTGATGGACCCATCATGCCAGAAGTTCCTGCAGTACTAGCAGGTAGGTGTATCAGCTGCGCTACCCCTCAGGCAAAGCTCATTCCAGGACCAGCTCTAAATCAAAGTAATTTCTTCAGATAATGCACAGCCAGGTTTGGTAGTAAATATACCCTTCCTTTACTACCAGAATGAAAACATGTTCTCACTGTGCGGAAACAGAATCTTGTATTATCTATACGTCCACCTGAAGAACTCAAATGCCAAAACAATTTAATTATAAATATTTGAAATGCAGACGATTAACTTTCAGGCTGCACCCTGGAGAAACATTACTTCAAAATCCTTACCTTGGCTATCAGCACTGCTGCTTTTTATTCTTTGTTAAGAACAAAAGTTTTGTACTTGCAAGCAAAATGCAAATGCCACACAAACTCAATCATCACTCAGGACATCAGTCATTCCATTAGTACATACTTCCCATGAGACAGGACCACATTCAGACAGGACTGTTGATGTAGCTCTTCAATATTGCTTTCTCACCCTACTACCGGATTTGCTACTTGTCCTGCTTGTAGGCACCTACAGACACAGAGCTTTCTTTCAAACTCATATCCTTCTTAAACAGGTGGGATATGGCATTGCCCATGCTTAGCATGAAGAGCACAGAGCTGAAAGCCATTAGCACATTGCTCATCCAAAAAGCCACACCACAGCATCGTTCAACAGGTGAAAAAGAAAAGGCTTAGGCTCCCTCTTTTCTCTCTTCATCTCTGGGAGTTCAGTAACCCAAATAACATGAGCCAATTTTCTAGTGAATTTTAACAGTAATGCATCAGGTTTATTAGCCAAAAGTTAAGTGCCTGAGGTCGTCACTACTCAGTGCCACCGCAGAGCTTCAGCTCCAGCTCAACAGGAGCAGGGGATGTGCATGCAGATAGAGCCCTGTTACCATCTGCTGAACACTTTCAATCAAGAAACCTACCTCTGCTATGCATGTCAGGATAATCAGACACAGCTTGCCACTGTGTAGCCGGTGCTCATCTGCAAAGAAGAAAACACGAGTCCTCCATGAGCCACACAAGCTTAGCAATGCTGTAGAGTGACACTGCAGCAAGAGCAAAGCCCAGCCTTGGAGATTTTTTTATACTCCTGCTTCCTCCATGATAGCTAGTAGTGTAATTACTCTCATTAAGCACTCACCCTCTAGCCTGACCACTAAATCCCACCAATTTGTCACCAGTCTGTGCAAAGTTTCTGATTTGAACCTCCAATAGCACTGTAACTATCAAGTGGGGCTTCTGTCTCATTCAGGTTTACTTCCACAGATACCCTACATACTGGAGTTAATCCAAGTCTTTTTGTCACAGCAGAGATGTACTTTTCCCTCTCTTAGACAAGACAGAAAGAAAAAGATCACCGTTGCTATAGGTTATGAAACAAGCAGCAAAAGTTTTGGTAGAAGCATAGCACAGTGTAGCCGAGCAACTCCTAACACTATGCTCAAAGTCCTGAGTTTTAACCCCGGTACTGAGAAACATGACCTCCTTTGCTCCGTGCAAAACCTTGAAAGAAGGAAGTCTGCAAAGACTGAGCATTTTAAGCCAAAAGAGTTCCAACCCCGATCACTTTCTGCAACTTGTTATCCATCTTGCAGCTTCAAGCAGCTTTTGCCCTGAATGACAATTGGAGGGCTGAAAGGCTCACAAATAGAGAGGGACTAAGGCAGAAGAATGCCATTTTTGTCTGGATTATTTACAACTCTTCCTTCTTGATTTTAACCTTGAAATATCAAAAAGAGTAACTTGGGATGGGAGAAACCTCTGGCGCAACCTGTGCTCAAAGCAGGGCCAGCTAAGATCAGGTTGTTCAATGCACTGTCCAATCGAGCTCATTTAAAAATCTTTGCTCTAAAAAACAAACCAGTCACACCACACACACCTGAAAACACAAAAAGGAGGTAGCAACCACAACAACATACAACCAAATTCTGAGGAAGCTTAAAACTGCGCATTCCTGAGACCTCCAACAGCTTCTCTAAAGCGTAAGACTACCAAACATGCCATCCCAGACATGTGCCTTAGAGACAAACTGGGGGGAGAGAGAAATCTGAAACAGTTAGACTACTCTCCTATAAATCAGAAGACATCATCAGACAAACTCCTTGACTCTTTGCAGGTCACTTTCATAAACACTTTGCTAGTTAGAGTATGTACAGTAATCTATAAAAATAGATGGAATGAGCTGTTCTGTCTAGTTTGATGCCTCTTTGGTTTTTTTTTCTATGCTGCTGAGGGACAGATGTTTACTAACAAGATGTGCCCTGAAGCGCGCCGATTTCATCTTGCTGCACTAAGTAAGATGAAGAGGAATTTTGGAATGGGAGAATTAAAAGTCTCTTCTATGTCTCCTTACCTCAGCTAATAAAATGTTTAACTGAAAAGTTTTGTACTCCAGCAAAGCAGGAGTAATGGCCTCAAAGAACTCTGATACACTGGAGTCTTGTTATTTTCCTTTTGTAAGACCTCCCTGTATATTTTTGTACCACTTCTCTCTCTGGGGATCATGCTGTAAAGGCTTCTGTTTCACACCAGGTACTCTGCCTTTAGCCAATGTGTTATGATCGTGCCATTTTTGACAGTTATGGGGCAGCTGCACAGGCAGTTACTCACACAGATGCTTCATACTTTCACAGCATCTTTCATTAAAGGAACAAAGCACATGACTTCCTGTGGGGAGGTATATCAATATGAACCCTGTTTTACAGATGGGAATAAATGATGCAGAGTTTTTGTTTCTCCCAAGGCAGCTGCCTCTGACTGACACAAGAGAGAAAACAAGAGCAGGATCTGGCAAACACAATCTATTAAATTATGCTCTCTGAGACAGGACCAGAACTGTCTAGTCCTGGATGTGGAACAAACCAGTCTTCCCTCTAAGCATTCCCACCTGTACCAAGACACATGAAGTAAACTGGAGTTATTCATCCTTCTCTTGTTACTATATTGGTGTGACACAGAGTCATAGAACCATGTAGGTGGGAAGTGACCCTTAAGATCATGGAGTCCAACTGTTAACCTAACACTGCCAAGTCCACCACTAAACCATGTCGCTAAGTGCCATGTCTATGCATCTTTCAAATACCTCCAGGGATGGTGACTCAACCACTTCCCTGAGCAGCTGATTTCATGCTTGGTCTTGCACAAGAATTAAAAAAGGTTTTGCAGGACCCCATTTATCATCAAAATATAAAGACAGGAATATACCCATTTGAGACCCAAACCCACTACGTTGGAAGGCATACTTTTTCTGAATGATCGGTCCATGAAGCTCACTGCCACATTACTACCATGGCAGGAAGGAGATTAAGTACATCAGCCACATGAATTTCAAATGTTTTACAAACTAGAAGCAAAGCAAAGAAAGGAACATCAATTCCTGTCTCACACAAGAATAAACTCATCTCTCACTGGCTTGTTTAGTAAAGAACTCCCTCTATTAAATTTCACTCCATCTGAAACTAATCCAGTTTGGCAGTTCCTGAGGCCCAATGCAGACTTTCCATATTACAGTGACTAATAAATGCAGAAGTTAAACTGAAAAACATTGTTTCACTAGAGACTTGGATCAGCAAGAGAGACCCTGGGAAAAGCAAATGAGAACAATTAGGGCACTGGTAAGCCCTCCTCATGTGTGCAATCTATAAAAAATGACTGAGCAAAGACTGATGTGCTTTAGCTTAAAGACAAAAGCAAGAGGAAACATGAAAGCAGACTTCAAATACATAAGGGCTGACACAAAGGAGAAAGAAATAAACCATTTTCGGTATCTATCTTGGAGAAGATAACTAGTAATTAATTTAAATCACAGTGAAGAATTATAGAGCACATGAAGCTTTCTCACAATAAGGGTAGTTAAACACTAGAATGGATAGTCTAAAAATGACGTGCCACTTTCAGAGTGTCTTCATCCAACATGTTAGCAACATCTTTGAGAAAAGATACAGGTAAACCTGATTCTGCCTTGGTTTTGTGGGGTGCACTAAATATTTTCATTAATTCCTTTTTGGTCCTAATTTGAATTATTCACTTTTTTCTTAATTAGCTTGCATACTGCACAAGAACACAACAGCCAGGGACAATTTCACTGCAAGCTAGTAGGTACAAGGAAACTCTCCTGCCTGCTGTCTTATTCAGTGCCAAGGGTTCATGAAGTTCAGTAATCCATGTTTCATAGCTCTGCAGCTACCTTCCTATTTTTGTTCAGCTGTTACACCTCAGTTAGCAGCAGAAGTCCGTAATAGGCTGAAATATGGTACAAAGATCACTTGTTATGTTTACACTATGGTCTTGCCCATACAACCACTGGGCAAAACAGCACTCTCGGGTACCTTGAGCAGGAGATGAAGTAATACTTCAACTCCAGCAAGCTGAAATTAAATCCCACAAAACTATCAGGAGAAACAAAAAGCACAATATGGAAATACATATTCTCAAACAAATTACTGCCAGTACAGCGTAAGTTACTGCTGTCTCCTTTATAATCAAAGGGCTACCTGTTTAACCAGCAAGTACCAAAGGGCAAAGGAAATATTTCCTCCCAGTGCTGAGCTTTGCCTCCTGTTTCAGCTTCTAAATGTTCTTAAAAATACTTCCCCTCTCTGACAGACAGCTGGGAATCAGATATGCTCACACCTCCTTCATAGGGACAGGTTTGGTTATTAGGTACTATTGTTACACATTCCTTCCAAATTTGGCTTCTCTCCTACCAGCATTAGGTCTCTCCTTGTCTCCTAACTCTATCTTGCAATAAGAAATCATTTAATTTTCTCAAAAGCTGGAATCTTCAGTCCTCTAAAGGGACTCCAGTAAATGTCTATTTATGGAATAACCAGACATGTTCTTATGCCCTCCTGACTCCAAGAAGCATTGCTTGCTGCATCCAACAGAATGTATTTACCTTTTGTGTCCTGCATCACAATTGAGCTGTACTTCAAGAAGGTTATCAGCAGGTTGCTGGTTTGCACATCAGCATCCAAAGGCAGCTCTGCAGAGCTTATAACTGGAACAAAGCAGATAAGACATGTTTACCCTCCACAAACACAAGAGACAACTATACAGAGAACCAAGGCACAGACACAGATCTGTGATAGGATCAGCTTATTTACAGTCACCTGACCTCCTCCTCCTTCATGACCACCCAGCAAAGATTTTGTTTTGAAGACAGGTACCATTCCCTCAGAGACCATTTCTCCCGCTCTGAGTACAGGTTGTGGTAACCAACAAAGTAATACCCTTCTCTGTCCTCCCCTCTCCACTTCCCCAAGGGAGATCAGCTTGCTAGTTTAGCACTCATCAACATTCTCAGCCTAGGAAGCTCAAGATACGCACACCAATATCCAATTAATTCTTACAACCAACACAATTAACATTCACACCATTCCCAGTTTGGCAAGAAACACGCCCAGCAAAGACCCTTTTCAGTTTCAGCAATTTTGGAATTTCGGTTCAAAAAGGTCCATATCAATTCAATTCTTCCCTCCCGACAACAGCCTCTCTTTCTCACAGGAGCAACCCACAAGACACTAATCGAATAGCTACCGCATAACCGAAGTGGTAGAAAAGAGAGATAGAAAAAGTGGCCTTATGAAAAAACAAGAAGGAAAAGCAATCATAGATCGCACTAGAGAAATCACAACACAGCAGGGAGCAGAAACATACCCGCAGCAGAACAGCAGTTCATTGGCATTTCTCTAGGACACACTCCCTCCCACCACTAGCTGTACTTTTGACACCTTAACACTGGACATCATCTGCCTTAGACTTTACAAGAAGCTGTCTCAATTACTCAGCTAATTGCACAACATGCCTCCTGCTCACTCCCCATGTACCATCTGAAGCCCTGAGTTTATGAGCTGTCAGACCTCCAGCATGGGACCGAGCCACATTTTTACTGATGACTGAGCCTGAGCTGCGTGCAAGGCCATTCTCAGCCTTTGCATTCAGAAAGGCTTTACAAGAAATATTGGAAGGTGGCAAAAATGCAGCATGCATTTAACTGCAGATCCTGCCAAGTCTGATATCCTTTAAGATAAATTAGCTCAGACAAAATAAAGACACAAAAAAATTCCAAACAAGACCAGACTGAGCTACTTTAGGAGGACTTCAGTAAAGCATTTAACACAGTTCTGTATGAAAAAATTAGAGAGAAGCAGATAGGTGGGAACCAATTCAGAAAGTTAAAGTACATCAAAGATCTGGCAAAGGAGAAACAATTGGAGAAATTATTAGTCTGCAAATAAAGTTATTACTTGAATTTCCTAGGTATTAGTTTAGGGAATAATTTTCTTTTTTGTGAGAGACCTAGGCACAAGAAACAGTTGCTTGCTAATGAATCTCCTAATAACAGAAAGTGGGGCATACATACACACAGAGGAACATCAGACTGCACATAAAGAACAGGATAAAACCAAAGACCATATAATAAATACAAGATTAAATTCAGTAATAGAAGCTATAAGGTCAGGAATTCAGGGGTTTATTTCCATGGTAAGCTGAAAGCTCATCAGCTGCAAATGGAATGCTGTGATACCATAGTACGCAATCAGATCATGAGATGATGCACTACTAACACTAAGCACTGAAGAGTGTGGTACTACCACATATCCAGAAACGCATTTCCAGTAGAGATAGGAACACTGTAATGCCCACACAAGGTGGTGGTGAGACCATGCCTCAAACACTGTGCATAATTATGCTGATCCCATGTTCACAGAGGATGAACTCATACTTGAGCAACTTTATAGAAAGTTTACTAAATTATTAGAGGAAAAGAGTGCCCTTCTATGAGACAACAAAATATACAGGCAAGTAACACCATGTTTGAAAGAGCTGTGTTCCAAAGTCAGATTAAAACATGATAAATGGGTATAAACTAACAAGAAGTGCAAGACAGAAAGTTGAAGATTTTTTACCACGGAACACGATGCTGAAACTGCCTCCCAACAGGAATTATTGTGAAACAAATTTAACAAATAGAGATCACTTTAAGGCATTCTCAGATGATGTGCCTGCAAGCACAAGGCACTAGATTCAAAGAGTCAAGGAGATCTTTTGAAGCTCTACATGTCTGTCCTGACCTGATGACAATACCACTGCTCTGGCTGCCCAGAAGCTCAAACTTGCAGGTTTTCACATGCAGGAGTTCAGAGGTGGCTTGAATTACAATTGCCAGAAGGCTCTCTCTCTTCTCGAGCTATAAAGATAGCCCAAAATAAGGCACCCTTTGCACTGGAAACCAATCTGCAGACCACTATGACATCTTAACAACTATATTATCTCTTTTCCATCTATCCTCAGGAATGTTCAAGGCTTTTCTTACTCTTCAGGAAAGAAAAAGGCATTTATGATGAAACTGGACTTTGCAAGAAGTAAGGAATTAGTCACATCTGAGTTTCATATGGCTAGCTTTGGGAATCTGAGGGAAAGTGATCTGAACCTTTATGCAACTGGACTTTGATTCAGAGATAAGTCTACTTTAACAAACAACACCTTTCCTTAATGCAGGCCTTGTATCTCATAACCATGTAATGAGCCAAGTAAGGCTTATTTACCCCTGGAAGTGAGGCAAGCACAGGCACAGAAGAATGAAGGAGATAACAGTAAAACAGAGATTCTTTAAACTGAGCACCCAGAGGCTCAGAACACAGCAGAGGTTCTCATGGAGCTCAGAATTATATCATCACCTTGAATAAAAAATTGCAACCCTTGGAAACAACAGGCCAAATAGATCAGAGTAATCTCGCTGTTCGAATCACATCAAAGAAATCATAATGGGGCTTTTACCTTCTAAAGGCTGCACATCCCCAAGCGTGAGCTCTTTTAGTCCATTCAATCTTGAGGCTCTGGGGCTCCTGACACATTGCCAATGTGCCCAGTCTGTTGGCAAAGTCTATACAATAAGACTGGAAGCTTTTTCACCCCCAATATTATGAATAGCTCAAAGATGTAGCTACAAGCCTGAAAAACTTATTTATAGCCCCAGTGGGTCCTTCTGGAACTGTTACAATGAATGCAGCGAATGAATATTTAACAACAGTAAGCAAACTGACATTTAGATAACTATGGTGACAGGCACGCTTGATTTACATACCATGGATCAACAGTTTCTAGCAAAAGTCTTTTATTTTTTTAAATAAAAAGCACCGATTCTGAAGAACACATCTTTGCTTGTCCTGGTTCATGCTACAGACCTTCATTTGTTTAAACACACATGTTGAAACTTTAAAAGGTCTTAATTCACACCATAGGCTAACAGTCAGAGACATTTCAAACCAGAATAAGAACTCATTTTTAATCCCAGTCAGCATTAAAAGCACCTGAAACCCATAGATGGATTTTTACATGTTGCTCTAAGTTGAAAATAGCTCAACTATGCTGCTTTATCTTTTAATGCAGGAAAAAGAAACCAATCTGCTCATTGCAAAGCCAAAAAGCCTCTTCTAATTTTCAGCCAGAGGCTAATTCTACAGCTGAGTTGCAAGACCTTAGGAAAAGAGGAAAATTCTGACATACCTTTAAAATTACAGCAAGACTAAAGCACCACCAAACTAAATTAAGCCAAGGTCTTCAAAAAAGAAACTCCAAATTATCACAGAGTAGGGATCGGCAAGGTGACAACAAATAAAGAATGCTCCCCATTGTAATTACTGCATCCTAGAACCAGCTCCTCTTCTTAAACGTAATAACCTTACAAGCGGCAAGAAGCCTCAAGCTTTATGAGATTGCTGCCTCTGCTGAAAGTAGGCTGGAGTTTTTGTTTTGCTTTTGGTTTTTGGCAAATTAAGAGAGTGTGAGCAAGCTGTAGATGTAGGTAAGCATACATTCTGTCAGTTGTATAATATGGTGTGTGGGGGGATACATTTGCAATGAACACGTGGAACAGAAGCCCACAAAATGCCCATCCCTTTACATTTTACGCTATAAGCACAGGGATAGTTGAGACATCAAGAGTTTTTTAACTGAAGCTTTTGATATTCATGGTAACTAGACAGAATTCATCCACAAGGAGGATCATCCTTAACTAGGGTATCAAATGACCTGAACAGCTGATATAGCTGAGTAACCCAAGCTGCTTCTCCCCAATTTCTGAACTGTGCGCTATTCAAACTGACCCTGTTCCTTCATTAAACACTTTCTTCAGATCTAGAGGATACCATTAAGGTACATGACAACAATCATTTGATTTCCTCCATTAAAGTAGGCTATATCTGTCCAGACCTTAAACAAAAGGAGTTTTATTTTAGATGATTTCAAAGCGTATTTATGTGGACACGTAACACCTCATTTAGAAAAAAGATCTCAGGGCAAGCAGTCATTTACAAAGCCTATCAGAGAAAAGGCAACAAGAGGGAGGAATACCTCCACACATCCAGGCTGGATTCAAATCCTACTTAATTCAAAGCTAGGGACAAGTGCATTAATGACAAGCAGGAATCCACTGTGATTCTATGTAAATCTGTTCCAATGACAAATAATCCCAGGCAAAGAACCAGACACTAGAAATATTCAGAAGTAAAAGCCTACATAGAATAACTAATGGGCTGGGTGTATTTTCACGAAGATACTGACTGGGTCAGTACTGTTTTCAGAAGGAGTATCAGCATAATTTCATTGAGCAATATACAAGGCAAAACAGAAATGAGTTTGAATCAAATAATCTTGCTCAAGTTTAGTACAGTAAGTTGCTCCAGGAGGAGACCACCAGGTCACATCTGCTCCAGACTGACCTTATTAGTTGTTGTCTTCAGAAAATGCTTTGCTAGTTATTTTACAGTTTTTAATTGTTATTCCCCGGGAGATCATGATGTTTCTTACCATCTGAAGAAGGTGGGGTGGTTCCAAGTGGAGTAACAGGTGTTGCTGGAATGGGGCTTGTTGGTGTTGTCATCAGCCCCATTTCAGGATGGCTCTAACAGAAAACACAAATGCCCAGACAAACACAGGTCAATAGCTTCCCTAGGCACCAGTCATACAGATCACTGTATCGCTTTGTGCTCTGGCACAAGAGGCATGACTAATGAACTCCCAAGAAACTTCGACCTCTCCTCTAAAAAACAAAGCTATGCTGCCATACCTTGGACAACTAACAATTAAACTGTACATCAATTTATTTACTCACAAAACAGAAATACATCAAACTAATGGCTGTCCCCAGAAGACAGGTAATATGCCTGTCTCCGGTGTAGAATGGGAAGAGGCATGGAGAAGCCCACACTGTTTATATAGCTTCTGCTTTCCCCCAAAACAACCTAAGGGTGTGCATTTGAAGTCTTCCCCCAAGATCTTTTTTTCTTTCTCAAAGCAAATTCTTTTCACTCTTGCCCTCCACCTGTTCACATTCAAAGATAATGGCAATTTATTATTTCCTGTCTCACTATAAAGCCCAGGCACACTGCAGAAAAAGAGCGCATAACATAAATAACACTATCACTATCGATCCTCTTGGCTTCCATCAGTCAGTTACTCTCCCTATTTCATCTTTGCTAATAGCTGCCTGCCTAATTACTGCTTTGACTTTACTCTTTGCAAGCTTCCAGATCCATCCACACTGGTGAGACTGCAGGCAATCTGCCATGCTATTTTAAGTCTAGCTGCCAAGCAAAGTGTCCATTTCATAGGGCAAGTTTTACATAAATGTATCATCCGCCTTAATATATCATCACGATTTCAAAGTAAAAGGAAGGGATACAGAACTGCTGATTTTAGTTCCGTGGGATTTTCCACAAGTGGATATTCTCCACATTGTCATTGAATATCTCATTTTATAACCAACTATAAAGGCATGTATTTTAACAGAAGCACAGACACACATACTACAATTCAAAGACAATTTTAAATCAGTACACATACTGTTTTAAACTTAAAAATACAATTTTCCATGGAAAATCTTACATAAAATAGTTTTGCTTTTGCTGTTGTGTTTACCTTTCTTTTCCCCAAACACTAACCATCAGTTGAAAGATACTAGTGCCACCTAGCAGCAAAAACTGAAGACCAACAAACTGGTAAGTATACCAAAACCTTACCACCAAGCATGAACACAACTGCATCCCTGCTCTTCCTATGTGCCCACACAGCAGCAGAGCGCAGTCATGCATGCACTGCCCAGCAATGGACACCAACTTAGACAAAAACATTCATCAGTTTTTATGAGGTTTTTCCAAAGGACAGCATGACCTACCTTGCCTGCTCTTAAATGAAGGATTACAGATAACCCACCCAAGAACATCAGACCTTCATTTCAATTAAACCCACTCATCAGTGGCTGCTTCATCTATGCCTTTCACAAATAACCAATTTATCCTTTCATTTCTAATTTAAGAGCTTTTACTCTGGGTGCTCTTTTCCCTGCCCTGCTCTTTTCCCTGCCAAAAGCCTTTCCTCCCTCAGGGATATCTTGATCACATATTACGCAGAACTGAAAGAGCAGAAACCTCTTACAAGTGCTAAAAATGAATAACCTGGGAAAAAAAGACAAGGAACCTCTGCAAATTAACCACCCATGGAACAGAAGCTTTCCTCAGAGGCAGTAGATCTGCCTATCAGACCTATTCCATCTCCACTACTGTCAGGAGTCCCCAAAGGTCTCCTCCATCATGCCATGTTGTCTAGCCTGTGATGTATGGCTGCACTGAGAGGACCTGAAATAACTGGGAAAAGGTGTTAGCTGTTTTGTTGATGCCATTTTTCTCACAGATTACCATCAGTACCTACAAACCAAGATAAAAAGCCTAAATCTGAAAGGTTTCCTAAACACATCAGGCAATCCTTCAGGGAGAAAAAAGGCTCATTCCAACATGAGCTTTGCCCTCAAAACTTAACTCATTTTCTGGCAAGGGAGGAAGCATTTTCTAAAATTGTAATAAACCCAGGTCCTGGCCTGCTTCTGATCCTCCGTGCTCATCTACACCTATGACAAGTATGCAGGGGGCAAGAAACCTTATCTTTTCACCAATTCCATTTCTGAGACTCTTAATTCCAAAGGCATGCACTTACAAAGAAATGGGCAAACATCACACTGAAACTCACTTGTGCCAGAACTGTGATGAAATTCCGGTTTAAGTGAACAGCTTCATAGAGGGCCAGAAGGATGGCTTCATTTGTTCTGTGGAAAAGATACAGACAAAAGCACAGTGAGTTAAGGCTAATACCAGATAAGAATCCCGAGAGCAAAGGTTTCCAGAAGCATAACCCATCTGAAAGAAGAAATTATTTTTTCAACTATTTGAAACTCTGCCTCTGTAATCCAGCCATTCTGATTATTAGTAGTACTTAGCAATCCACAAAAATAGCTATTTTTAGAGCTCAACTACAGTTTTTCCCTTCCTGCTGAAGGCATCCCTCATTGCTCAGTGTTTTCCTTTTAAAGCCCTTTATTTTAAGGGCAGAGGGTCATACAGATACCACAAACCCTCATATACTTCCCCCCTTGATTTAGAAAACATTTTGTTGGGGACAAGAGTGCAAAACCACCACTTCTCATCTGCCACGTGCAACATGCCTCCTAAAATCCACAGGTTCGTCAAAGGCTTTTTTAATACACTTCATTACAAACAATTCAGCTGTGGCTCCTCCTGCTGCACCCTTCTCACTTAAGTAAGAATCCACTATTTGCAGGGGTGTGGTACCATTTTAGTTACAAGAGAAATAGTCCCTTTAATTTGCTTTGCTGTATTAGAACAGCTCCACGAACAGACAATGTTGACTTGTGTAATGAGTTACCATTCATTGTGTAACTGACATCTGTGCACTTACTGGACTGAGATCTTCTCATCAGCATCTGCTATGAACATGCTGCCCACCTATGGAAAGAAAAAGTATTGCATAGAAGGAATTTGTGAAAGCTGTTAAGACGAGAAGGCAAGGATTTAACTAAACCAGAAGTGCCCGGCAAGAGGCGTTGTCATCCAAGACACACATGCAACAAAATGGTAAAATACAGATGGGAAACAGGATGAACATTTTATTTCACATTATTGTCACAGACCAATGCTTTGCCTCTCAAATCACAAGGTGGGGGGGAGGGGGAGAACAATTGCATTTTGAATCCCAACTCAGATTAGTCTGTGATTCTGTAAGGAGACAACAAAATCACATCTGTTTGCCCCACAGTGGTAGCGGTTTTATGAATGTCACTCCTGACAGCTGTCAACAGGAAATTTTCCTGTCAGTTAGATCTCAGACTACAGCAAAGCCAAACTGAACAAGGAGAACAGTGGATAGTCTTAACAAGGAAGAAATTCACAACTGCCTTTGGAGGGTATCTCTCTGAAAATGCAGACATTGCCCGTTGCAGAATCCAAACTTACTTCACTGCTACAGTGCACCCAGGCTTGAGAAACAAGACAGTAAAAGACCAGATATCCAAAGCTAGTGACAGACCAGAATTTGCCACAAAAATATTCAGCTTCTCTGGTATAGAGTACACCAACAGAGCAGCAACTGGCTTTTCAAAATAAGCAGCTGTTTAAAAGTGTCCAACAACTGATCGTGATTTCTTTAAACAAAATCAACTAGAATGAAGAAGATAAAAGAAAAGCATTTAAATTACCAGTGCCAGAATAGAGATCTCATCCTTTGAAAGAGCTCTCCCACCCAGACAAGATCACGCTTCTCAGATAGCCATTTCAGCTGTATTTGGTTTGGATTGGACCAATGCATCTCCTCCTCCAGAACCCACACACCAAGCTCAATTTTTGGAAACACCCTTCTGCTGAACTTCTATGAAGGTACCCATTTTAAGAATAGAAAAACGCTGCTTCCTTGCTTACCATATTAGTTAAGGCTGAGAAGAAACCACTCTGGTGCTCCTCTTCCTTATCTTTGTATTGCCTGAACAAAAAGGAGTAAGGATGAAGCCTCAGGGTTAGAAACTGAACTAGGCTTATTTTGTCTAACACCCTATGATACAGTCTTATCCGATAAGGATACAGGACAGAGAAGTTTCAGTATTCACAAGCTCTTTTCAAGAAGTCACAAAAGAGACGCATTTGTAAAATATGTAGAGTTTAAGTGGGGCTATTGAAACACATGAAACTGACCAATGCCTGTGCTGCTATAGAGGATACATCCACTGAAGGAAAAAGACCAAGTGGCTTAGGAAATTTTGTCCTATACTGGCAAAACAGTAATGAACCACGTGAACATGCACAATCAGTAACTACATAACAATTTCAGTTCAATCATCATCCACTACAGACTGAAACAGTCGACCACCCTATGGCCAGCAGAAAACATGAGGACCATTATGGTTCATGACATCATCCTGCCTCATCCCACATTCCTGAAGTAAGCAAAGGGACTGGAACCAGAGTAAGTGAAATCAACAAATCGGTTGGGTACCTCAGCTTTAAGCTAAGTTGCTTCATTTGGCATTCAAATGGACTAGCAAACCTCACATAGCCATTTATTGTATCTGAAAGGAATGTGATCACACACAATGCAACAAGCAAAGAAAATAACTGATTTTTTTGGGGAAGGAGGAAAGAAAGAGCTAAGCAAAACAGGCCATAGTCTGAGACAGCTTTTGTCAGAATGAAGCAAGTTGGGCAGGTGAGGCTTTTTCTGCTTTACTCCAATAATTTACTCTGTTAAATACATTTACACGGATTTGCTGATCTTGCAAGTCATCCGCATAAAAGTGACCCTTCAAAGGAATTAAAACATTTGTCTGGATACTTTCAGAATCTACTGAACCTAAATAAATAAATAAATAAATAAAAATGGGAGCCTTGGGTTGCTCAGGTGAAATTGCTTTAAGTTAAGTTTCCAAATTTTTCTGAAGCACTTTCTTCTTAGGAAAGCTTATACATTTTCTGCTGTTGCCTATGAAACACAGTCTGGGAACATGCTACCCCAACTGCTGACTTCCCACTCTTTCTTCCGAAGCAGTTAATGCTTACCACCATTTGCAAAAGCATACATCCCCTAATCATCTCCGATCTGGCATGTGGATAACCCTGGATACATGTGTTTGGTTTAGATTGTGTTTCAGTTACATCATTTTTCTAACAGACAAGTACTCAGCAAATCATTTACTTTTTCACTTTGGACTAAGATTTTGCTCAAGGTTCATACAGAGGTAAAATCCACGATAGTAAAAGCATACAGTAGTTATCTTCCCCTACAGCAAGGTCTCTCCTGAAGCACGTCAGCCGAGCTGGTGCAGATGCATTTACACTTGCAATAACAGCAACAACTGAGCTGAAATACATCAAAACATAAGACTACTCCCTGTCTCTCCAGATGCGTCAGGGCTGTCAGGTGATAAGTGCTTTAACACAAATGTACAGTAAGTACCATGTACTGGAAAACCAGCGACAACAAGGTTTTACCTGTTATATTCTGATAAAGCCTGAGCAATTACAAGTCCCATTCCCTGAAAAAAACAAAAGAAGTGTTGAAAAAAAAATCCCTACATTACAACTATCAGGAAATCACACACTGCACACACTTAGCAGTGTCCTCTCCAACATAACCTACCATGCTATGAAGGATTTCCCCTGAAGCTGTTTGAACTATTAAGACATGCTATGATATGACAAAGTATCATCCAAAAATCAAGACACCAAAATTGAAAGTTGAATATCTAAGTTCCACAGAGAACATTTACTCTTCTTGTATTTCCAGACAGGGCTTACTCGCTCAAGAAGCCCCAATAAAGCAGCAAGAACTTTAGAAGGAAACTGGTGTCAGAGGAAAGACATGCAAAAGTCCAAAGCGAAGGCCATAAACACTAGTAACCATTTAACTTCTTGCAAACAGCCTCCATCACCCCACAGCTCCTGATCATCCTTTCTGTCAAGCTCATTTAATTAACTGAGAAAAATCGTTCTTGCCCTTTGGTTAGCATGGAGTTTGCTTTTTACTTGGTGCCTAAAGAACAGTTTTAAAGTCCGACCTCACAGAGCTCATAGCGTGCTGCCACTTTCTGTCCAGGTCTGGATATAAAACTTAGTGGCTCCACAAAATACGTTGATGACTCCTGACTCAAGCACCAGCTTCCACTGAGCTATAACAACTGGCTTGTGGACTTGTGTGACACAGCACTGGAAATGAGATCTCCTTTGGCATAAGCTATCTTGTGCCTCTCTGACACATAACAGCAAATAGTGTATAGATAGTTTATAAATGTATAATAGATTAATTTCAGCATATTCCTTGCTACCTAGACATTTAACCACCCCCACCATTTAACTGATGATCAAAATGTCCAAATCATGAGCTGCCTAACCTACTGCAGAAGTGAAGAATCCCACACTATACTGTGTGTGGGATTTTATAGCAGCAGTATTCCTAGACCTACTTTCTACCAGACACTATGATTACACTCATTTCACTAACACCAGCAGCACAGAGAAATCAAGTGAAATACTCACGTTGAGTGTGGCCTCATCATCTACGATGGAGAGCTTCACAATGTAGGGATTCACTGACTGCTCAGGGTGGGGGAAAAAGAAGAAAGAAAGTTGCTTTTAAGTTCAGCCTTCAGGAAAAAAAATACCATTGTCCATCCAAGTTTACCCAACCACCTGGAAAGACTCTCTCTCCTGTCCCACAAAGCAGAACGCACATAAAGAAACAGGAGTCACAGCACACACTAGGGCTGCTATGCCTGGGACACCTCTTTATTGGCCCAGTCAGGCAGTCTCCTGATTTTATTGAGAGGGAGTTTCTGCTCCTCCACTAGCTCATCTGTCAGCTTGAAAGTGGAGCAGCTGTCCTTCAAGGATGTTATCTGCAACACACACCGTTAAGCAGCAGGAACAAGCAGCGAAGCTAGGACTGACATTAGCATTCTGATATCTCACTCTGCAACACCTTGCAAAGACTGCTTAAAGGAAAGAGGACCCAGGAAGGCATGACTATGTTTTACACTCATCTGCTGCCAGGGTTAGAGCTCAACACTTCAACAGTTTACACAACTGAGAGCTACAAGTCTCTGGAGAATATTAATTCCTTGAGCTTAACCGAACAAAGCACACAGGCTCCATCTATAAAGATAAGTCCCAATAATTTAGGAAGCATTTTAAATTAGCAATTTACATTTGTTTTTCCTGGTTTATATGCATCAGTGCAAAATCAACAATGTCAGTTTGGAACCAGGACAGAGAAAAGGCTCTATCTATGCAGTAAATCCAAAGTGGATGGAAAGAATAAAACACAAAGCATGTATCAGACACCTTACAAGTTGCATAGTTATCTGACTGATTTGCCCAGGGCTTGACAGCAAGTTGCAAATAAGGCTCATCAGGAAACACCACACTCTCAATTATTTGGTTCTTCGGAAGGATCAGGCTTCCTTTTCGGTTCAGAAAAGAAACAGATCAGAACAGGCCAAAGTTCAGGCAGTCTGTCAGTCTGCCTCTGGCAGCACACAGCCCTGTCTGCTGCCTGAGAAAAAGACAGAAAACTCACACAGAACCCATCTGTGCATGAAGCATGCAAACACGTTTCCTTGAGGCTGGAACAGAGGCTCCTATTGAGGAATAATATATGGTCATAGAATTATAGAATGGTGAGGGTTGGAAAGGACCTTAACATCATCTAGTTCCAACCCCCTTGCCATGGGCAGGGGCACCTCATCCTCTCTGTACAGCTATGCTCCCCTTCAGAAATTAAATAGTGTTAGTAAAGCACACACAAGCTTCACAAATTTTTAATGAGAAATAGATTAAAATCTATCCTTGCAAATATGTCACAGTTTTGCTAGTTTCTTTTGCTCTCCTTATACAACAAAGAGGAACTCTCCACACCACAGCTCACACACAGAAGAGAGGCCTGCCTGTGACTCACAACCAATAAAAGTGATGGACTCTTTTCCAGACAATGAGCAGCAAGGCTATAATGGATTGGAGGCTGCAGGGTTAATCAAATTCCCAGATGTGGAGAATAAGCAAACTGGGAGACACTACATTGACCAGCACTACAAGGCTGCCCCGAGACCTCGTCATACAATCCATCCTACATGCAGCCTATGACCAACTCTTCACACTCCCACTGCCCATAACTTCCCAAGATGCATCTCCTGCCTCTTGGCAGCAAGGTGTCATCAGTGCACAGCTGACAAGGGTCATGAAGCTGTCCTAGATTGCAACGGATTTTTGCCCTCTACCTTTTCAGTTGCCATTTCCATATCTGTAGAAGTTTGTTTAATAATTCCTGTCTGAAGTGTTCCATTCCCCTGACACATTCTATGCCTCCTCTAGGCTTCCCTAATTCCTTAAGCAGCAGGCAGATGACTAACTACTGTAATTCACACACTGCATTACTCTACATGGGACAAGGCAATTTCTAGTGCCTTTCGGTGTGCAAGTCTGTACTGGTGTGATAAGAATATTTCCTGTGCTGCCCACAGGGTGTGCGGTTTGCTCCTGCCCTCCTCTCAAGGCCAAACAATTTGTTATTGTCCACAAGCATTAGTCTGCAAAACTACAATGAACATCAGCAACCTGCATGTTGTACAAGCACCCCTAAGCCCATCCCATACTCCCTGCCACCTGCTTCCCTATCCTAATCCTGCTGATTCAGAGTTCACTTCCCCCCTCACTGGGATTCACAGCAAAAGTTGTCAAAGTCTAAATTACACCCATCACTCCGCAACAGGCAGAAACATGCAACAGCCTTGAAAAATGGTTGACAAGCATTTTGAAAACTTTAAAGTGAGTCAATGAAGAGGTTACACAAATGTAAAAATAGCATCTGCCTCCATGTGCCTCCAGGAAGAACTCAAAAACATGATTCTCAGCTCTTCAGAGAACACAGGTCCTTCCCTATCACTGACAGCAGATAACAAACGCTATAGCATTAAGGTCTTATTGACAGTGATGAGGTATAGACACAAACCCCTGCAACCTGGGAATAGTCAAGATGTCCTCCACAGACTACCCACCATTATCCCATAGAAATTAAGGTGGAAGCTGCTGGGAGATCAGTACCAGGTAATTTTAAAGCAATCCCCAGGTGAGATATGCCATGCAAAGTGAGTATTATATGAAGAAGCACACAGGTATGGCAGAGGGAATGAGATCTCCATGCCCCTAAATGTATCTCTGCCTCTAACACAAACCTATGGGAATCAACTGGTTTTGGTAAGAAAAGAAAGCAGAAAAAAAACAAACCCAAGCTAACCATGTATAATTCCTAGTTAGATGCTTAACTTATCTTCACATCTGTAACACAAAGGAAGGCCAGAGTCCACTCAAGACTTTTCTAGGAAGGCTCATTAAGGATGATTCAGCAGCTTTGCTGTCAGCCCTGCTGAGACCACCTTGGCAGGCAGGCCATCCTGCAGGGAATTGGAGCTTGAATAATGATGCTTTTTATTAACAAGACTCATTTAAAACAATTTGAGGGCTTTTTTTTTTTTCATATATATAAAAAAAGATGCATTTTCTGACTCTTCAAAGTTGAAAAGTGTCTCTTCAGCACCTGTAGTCAATCATATCAAGGATATAAGTAACCATACAGATACACTATATGCTGTCAGACAAGCATGCACTCAGAAGATCCCGTTTTAACTAATTCCTTCCAGCTCCGCCTAGCAAAAAGCACAAGCTAGCAGGCTGAACATGAGGCAAAGACATTTCCACCTAGATGTTAAAGGAATCTAACTATTTAAAAGTCACTACCTAATTTTATGTTTTACCTTGCTATTCTAGCAGCCATCCCTTAAAACATTGACAAAGTGATCAAAGAGTCTTCCTCACAGCATTTTCTCCATTTGGCAGACTTTTGTGTATGCTTAGCTTCACCATTTTTCAAGATACAGTCAATTATTTAGTTACTCTTTCATGTTTCTCTCACATAATACCAAGGTAAAAATATTTTCCCTGAAATCAGGACTAGGATTAAAAAAACCCCATAAAATATAGCTGAAGACTTAAATAATTATACACTTGGAATATAATACAGGAATATATACAGGAGGCCTATAAGGATGCTGGGGAGGGACTCTTCATTAGGGACTGTAGTGATAGGACAAGGGGTAACGAGTTCAAACTTAAACAGGGGAAGTTTAGATTGGATATAAGGAGGAAGTTCTTTACTGCATGGGTGGTGAGGCACTGGAATGGGTTTCCCAGGGAAGTTGTGAATGCTCCATCCCTGGCAGTGTTCAAGGCCAGGCTGGACAGAGCCTTGGGCAACATGGTTTAGTGTGAGGTGTCCCTGCCCATGGCAGGAGGGTTGGAACTTGATGATCTTAAGGTCCTTTCCAACCCTCACTATTCTATGATTCTTTGGAACAACGTTTGAAAAATACTACGTTTTAATATTTTAAATATTAAATATTCCTTTAAATATTCCATGTGAAGACATGTAAATCATTTTTAGAATAGGAGTTAATGAGCAAGCCAAGATCTCAGCTACACTGGTAATGAAAATGTGGACAGATACTCCCCAGGGAATTTCAGAGGATACCACAAAATTTCCCAAAATATGAGAGAACATCCTGATGAAAAACACACTGGTATTCACATTAAAGACAGAGACAAACTCATAGCCAACTAATGAATTTTCAGCCTAATTGGATTTTCTTAAGCAGCTGAAAACACAGTTTAGCAACCAACACAGTTCAGAACAAAAGAGAACCTATCAACTGCAGCAGTTAACTAAAAAGAGAACTCCAAAGGATTTGAAGCACGAAAGTACCCTACAACACACTGACAACCAGGGAACTACCAAACTGATTCCAAGGGCCAAAGAACGGCAACTGAAAGTAGCAACTTTACTTAAGGGCAAAGATTATGACTGCATTGCTACCACCTTTGCGTGCAGCACTGCTTACAAAGGACAGTGTCAGGCAGCTGTCATATAAAACCTTTCTTCAAGTTGCTTTCAACCTCGCCAGATGAACTACTCAAGCTAAAATTCCCCTTGCTACACATCTGCCTCAGGTTCAATTGTACTTTTTAGACATCAGCGCAATTTCTTTTGGGTGCCCAGGCTGAAGACATCTGGGACAATGGTCTCCAAAGCACTCAACCCCAACTCAGTACTCTGCAGAAAGCTACCGCAAAGAGCAGAGCACAGGTCTTACATACTCACAGCATTCTACCTTACTAAGGACATAAACTATAGTACACAGGAATCCACAGCTCACGGATTGGACTACACGTCTCTCCATCCTTTGAATTGCATGCTGCAATGAGACCTCTGGTCTTTCCAGTCTGCTCTCATCAATAACCTTACCCATATCATTCCCAACAGTTTTCCCTCATGGCCATATACCGAAACTAAACTGCATGCTCCTGTTCCAAGTTACCACAGCACAGACTGTGGAACAGAATCTGTAATTCATTATTCTGACAACATTCACAGGAATGAGAAATTAGCATGGATTACCTGACTCTTAAATGTAGCTCCTGTTTTTGCCCGCTCTCTATTCATACTTCATAAAACAACATCTTATTATAAAACGAGGTGGATTTTGGAGCCTGCCCCCTCCCATTAATTCTGTTGAGGGAAGGCTATTCCATGACCTTCCCATTTTTTGCTGATCTAAGGATATTAAGATATTCCTACTTATGGAAAAAAAAATAAGATTGATCATTAAAGGATCATGCCTCATGCAAAGAAAACCCAACAGGTGCTTTTCTGACATATGATAAGCTTCTTTTTCAAGGTGATGAATAAGAGAAAAAAATGGGAATATACCACAACCAGTTTAGAAAAATGAAGATGAATAAAGTTTCTCAGAGAGGAATCAGTCAAAGAGACAGAGACAGACTTCTCCTGTCTGAAGCTGTGGTGCTTCAGCTCATCCTTTGGTAACAGCTTCTCCAGGTCTTCTGGAGATCTGTGCTCTTTCAGTCTGCTACTCAAGTTCTGAATCACAAATTCAATCTGAAGCCAAATATGACTGACAGCCAGTTTTACTTTGGAGAGTGTGTATAATCACAGAGTCACATACACAAGGGCAAACAGACAAGCTCGGCACAACAGTAATTCTTCCAAAAGGACCCTACTCAGAGCATTTTCCTGAAGGAAATGCAAATCTCCTACGCTGTGTCTTTTGTGCTTGCACAAAACAAGCTGTATATCATACACATCTGATTATACACATACATTAGAGACAGATACATGTGACAGCACTGCAAAATTTCCGTAGCTCTGTGCTGGATACCCTGATAAATATCATAGCATGTCGTGCTAAAAACTGAACTGTAAGCTGCCTTAATAATGCAGAAGTGTGTGTATAATAGAGAGAAGTAATGTTTCTGTTATGCAAAAGAATACTTACCTCATATTTTCTGTAGTTAACCAGCAAGGCAAGAAGGACAACAGCATCATAGCCATGTTCCCTGCGACTAAGTGGGCTGGACAGGATCTGGAATAAATAATCACACTTGCTCTGTACAGGCCTGCCTCAAGAAGCTTGCAGTGACTCTCAGTACATGGCCATGAAATGTATGTCTAGGAGCAAATTATGCTCTAATGAAAGAGGATATTTAATGTTGCTTCCAACAAGTTCTGCACACAGAAAAGCTTATTTATCACAGAGAGAATTTAGGTACAAAGGGCAAATACATTTCTTAACAGCACTGAACAGTATCTCAGCACATCACCAACATTATCTGCGCCAAGTTTTCTGTGTTCCCCCAAGCCCAGTTCCACTTCTAAGAAGTATAATTTATCAAAGAGTAAAAAAAACCCCTCAACATATTCAGAATGGCTTCTGAAAAAAAGTTGCTGTGATACAGGATTTCTCTGTGGAATTAGCCCAGAAATCTGTTCAGCTTCTATCTATGCACAACTGCCTCGAGTGAAAATACTTTAAATACTCAGTAGTGACTAAAAACAGCAGAGTAGAGTAAGGAGAGACAGCATTAAAAAAAATAAAATAAAAATCTATGACTGAGCTATGAATGGAAGCAACACATAGTGCCAGTCAGCTATGCTGCACTGAAAAGACAAATATATCACTGAAACCCTCTCACTACGGAATAAGAGCCCCTGCAGTAGAAGGAAGAAGCTTTACCTGTAAAATAGCTTCAAATATGCTGTTAATCATCACATACTCCAGGATGGTGTTCTGGCTGATGTTATCTGTCACCTGAATACAAACACAACTTTTAAAATCTCACCTGAGGCCTACCATGATCCTGTAGCTGCCTCTGGCACACACCAGGAGCAGAAGAGTTTTGCTACCAGATGGACACATTTATCCAGAATCTCACACTTAAGTCAGCAAGTCAAGGTGTGACTAGCAGCAGAGCTAGACATAAAGTAAAAGAAATCTGTCCTGCCTCCCACTGCTCTGGCAAGAAGCATGACCCACTTACTACGAGCTCCCCCTTTCCTCTACAGATTGCTATTTTACACAGCTGTATGACTGCTACACAGGAGGCAGAGAATGAAAAAACAGGGTGCATATCTTCCACTGAGCACTTTCCCATCATGAACAGGGCAGTGAAGTCATTCCCCACACTCAATTATCTCTTATCACAGCCAAAATAGTTCACAGTTGACCATACCCAAGAGATGATGAGTGGCCATTTGTTCCAACTTCCTTATTCTTCATATTTTCACCACACTTGTTTACTCCACACTTCCTGTCCTTCCTCAACCCCTCTCCTCTGCTCCCTTCCCCATTATCAAGACTTATTAAATATCATCTTCTCTAGAAAATAAATCCCTGTGAATCCAACTGACACCTCCCGCTGTGTCTCCCCTCTTGACCCAGTTGGCACCTACCTTGTGAGTTGAAAAAAATTTGCTAGCCTGTATTGGCATCATGTTAGAGCAATGATGCATATTCTGGGCTGACCCATGTTCTCATTCACAATTTCTTTCCCCTTCATAAGCTTCACACTGCAGCATTCTGCTCAAGTTTTGAGGCAGTTCCATCCCTCAAGATGTGGTTTTATAAACTTTTAAGTTATTATACAGTTGGTATTTATTTACCGTCACTAAGCAGAGAAGTAGCTTCAGGCACAAGCTTTTAAGGCTTTCAGAACCTTCTGCACAGAGGAGTGAGTCCAAGCTCTCCATCAGATTCTAAAGAAGAAGAGTCATATTATTTAAAAGTAACATTTAAAATTACTTCAAATTTTTGTTATAGAAAGCTTTGGGGAGATTCAAATACAAGAGCACCAATATAAAGACATGTTATCCCAGAATCAATAATTAAGCCATTCCTCCTGTTACACAGGCCATAGTCACACTGCTGGCTCCCAAAACCGTTTAGCGTTAACTACATTTTAATGAGTACAGGCATAACATCATGATCATTTTCCAAGAGTTTTCTCTAGATGCGTGAGAGTTTTGTATACATATAACAACTGTATTCACAAAGTAATTCTGAATCCTATAGACATCATCTTCCTTTTTGCTTGTAAGACCGTAATATCAGTGCTTGCTTTTTTCAATATTCCATTTTACTTACAGACACCATGAGATTTTTTGTAAGCAGCACACCTCCAATTTAATAGCACACATATTAGTTATGGTTAAAACCAAATATCATATGGCTGTTTAACAGATACTGAAAAATAACTGGTTTCTAAATACTAAGTCACATGTAACACAGTTATTCTTAAAGGAAAAATGCTGTTCTGGCAGGCAAGTTACTACTTAATATTTCCCCAAATGTACTACTACTTGCAGAGAGATAAAAAACTACTACTTTTTGTCAAGAACAACAGGAATTTTTGTGTTGTACAACAGGAATTCAGCTTTATCAGTAACTACTTTGTCATTTCCCAAACCCTCAGCATCTTTACAGATAAGAGGATCAAGTAAGTTTAAAATGGTACATGTGCTGATAGAAATGTGAAATGGAACACAGGATATGACTATCAGCTGAAAATTAAGAACAAGGTAAGAGGTTCAATACTAGGTACTAATGGCCTGTAACAGCCTTTTAGGGCCTTAAGATTTCTTAACCACAGTGACTGCACAGACTGCAACTAAAGTGCTCTGTTATGTTAGTAACAAACATGGGGATCCTGGGTGTCCTTTTGCCAGCAGCAGGGAAAGAACTTCAGGATGGCTTTAATAAGTGGCTGGACTATTTCCCTCAATAGCTGCACCTTGGTAGACACACCTGTTTACAACTCACTGCCCCTGCAACACAGCTGCTGTGCAAATTGTTTCTATATACTGCCAGGGCCTCACCTTCATACATAGCTCTGCCTTATCGAAACCCACAAGCATGTTGATGATGTCAAACCCAGAAGTGGATTTGTTCTTCTGATGGACACCCCGAATTAATGCACACAACGTCTGCAAAAAGGGAAAAACAAATAGAGGGTGACACATAATGCAACACCTACAACTCAAGACTAAAACCCGCCCTAGGGCCTAGCACTGGCAAACCTTTAGTTACCATGGTCATTCTCAATAAAAGATTGCTTAAGTAAGTTTTGATTTCAGGATCACTTTTCACGTGAACACAGTCTGATTAAGGGAACATTCACCCAACCCAAGCTCAGGATATGTTATCTGGTTCCTATTTACACTTATACAGCAGGATTGTAGACTTGAGCCCTAGCCTAGCTTTTGTCAAGAGCCCAAATACAAGTTTGGGAATTCAGGGCTGGCTAGACTGTCTATGTAGCCATAGGTACAATATTTAATAGCATCCTTTCAAACTACTACTACTAATAATAATAACATAAAGCAAGAGGTGTAAAAGTTCTGATTTAAATCAGCTTTCCCCAGCTTACTGCCTGTCCAGTATCTCCTACAGGTGACTTCTCCAAACCTGAAATATACATCCTGTACTCCTACAGGTGAGAGAAGCTGAGACAAATGCATTCACCAAACTGTAAGAATCAGCCTGTGAACTAATTACATTAAACATCAGACTGAGGGGAGTACCCCACACAAGACACAGGGTGATGTAGCTTTCGTAAGGAGCAAACTGTAGGAAAATGGCTATTAATTCTGCGTGACAATTCTTCACAACTTCCAATTATGAACTATCCAACAGGGAAGGTGCCCTGTATGAATTCCACACTAACTTCTCCAGAGACTTATTTCATTTTTAACCCATATGGTAATTCAAAAAGGAGGCTGAAATAAGGAAGAATAGGCAAAAGTAGAATACAGACAAAGCTAGAGTACTCTTGAGCCCCCAGACTGGCAGCTTGTAGTGAACAAGCCCCTCTTGTCCTCCCACTGCCACCCACTTGATCCTGCATTACCACATCCTCTTGAATTCTGAAACAAGCCACTGTTCTTCAAAGACTACAGACTATGAATGTTTGTAACCTCCACCAACAGTAAGTAGCAACTGCTCTGTAGATAGCACTTCTCCTTAGAAGCAAAGAAATGAACACAAGATGTTTGATACCAGCAGTGAATATATTGCCTCATCAGAAGCAGAAGAGAGTATTCCCTATCTCTCAGCGTGGTACCTGTAATGCATTGACCACTCTGATTGGGTGCTCCTCACCCAGTGCCTGGATGCAGTGCTGAAACAAGCAGTTGATGTTATCTTTTATCTTCATTAACTCTTCCCCATCAAGAGCCTCCAGCTTGCCTTCTAGATATTCCAAGTTGACCTGTCAGGTTAAAAATCAGTTCAGGAATGTTACACAACCACCGACACCTTAGAAATGCAAGTTCTTGCACTGACAGCCTGCCACTTCATAGGCAGAACAGCAGCAGCAAATCAGGGAATGCTCAGTTCCGGTTACCTTCATGAGAAACAGCTCCTCCCAAAACCTAGGGTTGCATTTACTGGGGTCCTCTGTCTGAAAGAAAAAAGAACACCCATGAGAACAAACAAGAAGAAATCTTTCAGGTAAAATTTAAAGAAAATCATTATCATGAGTAGCTCAGAGTCAGCATCATACAACCTTCAGCACAAACTAAATCACGAAAATTTAACGCAACATTTCTTCTTTAGAAAGAAGATATGATCAGGTCCTTACCATGAAAATCTCATCATACATCAACACAACTTTCTCCTTCAATGGCTTCTTGGAGGCTGAAGACTTACGGAGCAGCCCGCCTTTCTTCTCTGTTTGGGCCATGCTGTATACTCTGAAGGCAAAAATGGACAAAAAAGGCTAAGGAAACTTGAACTTTTCTTCAAGACATATCTGGTCTGCCTCAACCATGAAAGGCTTTTTTACTGCGCCGAAACACTAAAAGTCTCTCACAAGCTAAAAGTTGGGGCTTTTATATCTATAGCACATAAGAAATCAAAGCTCCCACCTAGTCCTATCTCCCATTTCAAAGAAACATGCAAAAGTTCAGACACAGGCAGATACAGAATAAGCTCCTTATGGATAGGTTTTCTTAATTCTTTTCTGCTAGAAGCTGATTCATGATCCAGACCAATGCAGTTTACATCTAGAAAAGTATGCCTTTTTCAATCTTATTGCATGAACTGCTATAACTTGTTATCAGTTGGCTACATAGTCCTTCTGGCCAAGCCTCAAGGACATCTTGTGACAAAAAGCTCCTGAAACTGTTTGAAAAAGTCTTCTCTTATCTGTTTAATTTGCTGTCTACCAAAGCACTCCAAATTCTGCTTTTGCACTCTGAGGCGCCATCCAACACTAGGAAACATTTGGCTACAAAGCCTCTCTAAAGCACTCCTGCCACCCCTACTCATCCCTACCTCTGCACCTTGGCATCCCTCAGCTGTACCAGCTGCTCTGCAAATCAAGCCAGAGAACCCCAGCCTCAAAAGCATCACATGTGGTTCAGTCTGGGAAGGAGGATGGAAGAACATAAAAAAGCTTTGCAGGGATTGATTTATTTATTTATTAAACTAGATGAATTTCCTGACCCATTTGATAGCAGAGGGTTTTCTAGAAACACAAACAGATCTTACTATAATTAATCGGTGCCTCATGTTCACTCGTTATCCTATTAAAGGAAGAAAAAGGAGGTATTTCTATTACAAAATGAGCTGTTACAAAAAAGTAACAGCCATGGCTCCGTAGTCCTGAACCTTCTGTGACAGTCAACCCATTGCAGGGGCTGAGAGTCAGAACGTGTGACTTGCCCTATACTCTCAACCTCATGTCTGATGCTACAAAGCACATCACCACTCTGACCTTGCAAGTATTTATCTGCAATTCCATTTTTCTGGCAAGCATCACAGCTTTAGCACTGTTCTAACCTCCTTTATCACTGCAGCACTGTCAGTGGTACTTAGCAGTAAGAAAATGCCATCCCTTCTCATATCCCTGAGCTCCCAACCTTTCTCCCATACCTCCAAAGGTAATTACACACATGGCAGCAGCATACCTCAGGCAGAGGCTTGACTGAAGTCATGCTCCTGAAAAACATGGGCAGACTCTTGTGGCAGCTGCACTCAACCACGCTAAATTATGCATAGAGAGCCAAATTCACTGCAGCATATAAGACCCCAGGGCTTTATGAACTGTCAGCCATGCAGGTAGCTTTGGATTTAGCCTCCATCCCAGATTGCCTGAACCCCTTCTACAACCACAGTGTGTTTAGATCTGTGTTTCTCTCAAAAAGCAAGTTATGGTAACTACTGAATACCACTAATTCAAGATCTCTTCTACATTCTTTCCACTGGAGACAGCTTTTGATGGTCTTAAGCTACACCTATGTTCTCAACTAGGACTACTCAGCTCCCAGAGTCAGTTTACTCGGACACCCACATCCCTTGAGCCATATACCTCAATTCCAAGTGGCAGGAAAACATCTTTGGGCCTGGAGAAACAATGCTGTTGCAAAAGGCCCTACCCCAGGTGTGAAGGGAAGGAGCTTTGCCTAGATGGGAAAGCAAAGACTAGGAGAAAAAGCAGTAGATCTCACACCTGAAAAGCCAGGATTTAAAGAAAAAGGTGGAAAGGCCTTCTATCTTCCCACCAGAATGGGAATATGCACAGCTGGCTGGCTAAGGAACAGCATGTATGCTTGAGGCTGTGATGGAAACAGCCCCAAGACACACTGACAGAGAAAGCTTAGCAACTACTGCAACATAGCCTTCGGTAAATAGAGAAATTATTCCTGTAGCCTGTAGGTCTCTGTATCCAATTAAGATAGAAAAAGGTTTCAGTCCAACAAATGAAAAAGAAAACATTATTCAATCATCTTGATAGCTTCTCTTCTACAGACTTTGCATTATTTTTAAACTGTCATGGGAAACAAGACATTATCCTAATTAGAAGCATAATTGGAAACAGAGAGGAATCTATTAAAACCGAAATCAAGAATGGTGTCACTTTTAGCCTACCAATACAAATCTTACCCCAGATTGCACAAAACCATATCCCAACTAGAACTGTAAGTTTCTGAACCTAAAGCAGCTGCCAGCCCCAGCATACAAACACTTCCATCACCATGCTTCTAATTGAATTACAGCTAACGAATAACAATGTCAAAACTAATAAACTCTCAGTGCTTCTAGGTCAGCGTTCTCACACCAAACGTGCACATGAATGGGAGAGGATCAATACACTCTGCTTAGTGCCTGGACTTTGAGAGCTGTATTTTAACACTTTTCCTACATTTCCAGAAAGACAGAAAAACCTGAATCCCACAAGACACAAAGGCTTGATGCTGGGTGAGCATCATAGGGATTGCAAGATTATGTGAAATTCCTAGTCTCTGTCAAAATGAGACTTGGGATTCATTTTCTCTCAATGAAAGCTGCACAGAGCACGTACAAAGCAGACTGCTAGAGGCAAGGATTAAATAATGTTCTTGTTTATAATTTGCTGTTCTACAAATGAGCTTATGGAGGAGCAAGGGAAGAAAAGTAAAAGTCACTTTTCATGCCAATGCTTTATTAGGCTACACTTGTTTCATGACCTATGATGATCAGGCTGTACAAATGGCTTTTTCTTTTCACTTTAAGCAGTTACATTTTCTAGATGTCAAAGACAGAAACAGGAAACTGCATTTTGCTAATGAGGACCTTCTAGGCAGCTGCAGAAAAAACAGTTAAATGCACAAAACATTTATAAGTTGTAGAGATGTCAAATTATCAGGACCTATGACAGCTTATGAAAACAAGGACACTGAATATAGTTGACAATTATCCTTTAAACACATCACATTTTAAAAGCATTGGTGCATTTTCCACATTTGAGGTTCAAATGGGTAATTTGTTCTGTCAATGGGTCAGTCCCATTAACATGTGCTGCTAAGCTAATCCTGCTGTAGTCACTGATTGCACAGGAGAACTACCCCTCAGGGCTAAGAGCATCACATACCCCTGGATTCTTAGAACAGTAAGTACTTTGCTGTACAGCAGAAGATCTGAGACACTTCATCTGGAACTAAAAGAAACCTCAACAGAGCACGAGTCTTGGCAACTCAAAGGCAAGAAGATAAAAGCCATGACAGACAAAAGTTCAGGCAGACTCTTGCTTTATCTATTATCAACCCCAGGATCATCTGATCCAGTCAGGAAGAAAGGGATGAGCACATCCAACCATCCACCTCGTATCCGTTTCACCCCTAAGCTCATAGCAGAGATTCCAACCAAACATGTGATATTCTGATGAACACATCTCTGTTAGCCTCTCATTAGTATCCACAAAAAAAATTAACCTGACATTTTGAGTCTGAGGTTTACTCAGATTTGTGCACATTGAAAAGTCTGGCTGCTCCACATTGACACTCAGCTTCTGTACAGACTCATTATTCCTTGGATCATTGTAGAACAGCAAAAATACTGTACACTAATGCATATCTATACACTACAATGACATCAGGATGCAAAACTTGTAACTTCTGTAATCTTGCATGCAGCCCATCAAGCACTGTATTTTGCATTGAATTGCCTCAGTTTGGACCCCTCAAAAAATATACTGCAACAGTTCTTGGCTAAATAAAAAGCAAACAAACATTACGTAAAATGGCATTTTCACATATTGACTTACTTGGCAAACCATTTATTTCCTGTCTGGAAAAGATAGTGTCAATGATGTGATCTATATTAGCTGGTTAATGCCAAAGTCCTAGACCTCAATCAGTATTTATAAAGACTCTGAATAAGAACTAGGATACTTTTGCTTTTAGAATCCCATAACCCTTGACTTGCCACTGCTACTAATATTGGACTCACTTGCTTAAATCTATCAAGTAATTGTCACCACCACCAATTTCATGCAATTGGGAACCAGCGTGATCACACTTTGCCTGTCAAGGATTTTTGTGGATGTATCACTCAAGTTGAAAGGAAAGTTGTTCAAAAAATTATCTCAATCATGCAAGAGACAGGGATAAACCCTACCTAAAAATTAACCTACAGCTTCTAAAACCAACATGTTATAAGCCAAGTAGTCATTAAAACTCTTCACTGAAGTTCCAGGAAAAGCTTGCACTTAATCCACATAATGTGTGTGCAGAGTTGATACTGGACCAGAGCAACAGGGAACTAAAACATGGGTTCCAGCACTCATCCATCACTGGAAGCAACAATGCGCACCCAGCACAAGGCATATGCAGTACCCTGACCTAGTTCAAGCTCCAGTATTAAAACCCTCAGGACAACCTAGTAGCACTCTGGCAGACCACTAGTGAAAACAAGAGAGGAAGAACACACTGGGCTAGATTTTGTCATGTCTTTAGCAACTGTTATAACCAAATACCTGCTATAAGCCCTTTTTCAGCTTCTTCTCCACCAACTCTTGCTAATACATCCACACTGCTTATACATTTCGTCCATTCTTTACAACCTGATTTGTATATTGACTATTGGAATGAAAACTGCTCAGGCTGTACCTTCCTTTATATTTTACAAGGTGTCCAACCCATGAACAAGGGAAAGAATAACACTCACAGTACACAAGCATGAGATTCACCAGGCAGAATTTCCAGGTGCCTTTATGCAGTATGCAATGAGAAATATATTCTGTGGGTGTGCTGTGCTGATGACAAAACCCCACATAGATCCCACTTCTTTTTCTGCAGTACCAAGCAACAAAATCTCCAGGAACGTCCCAGCATTTGCATTTTTACTATCAAGTCTGTCCATCCCACTCAGAGCAGCAGCAGTGTATATGCTTCTACATGATACAATCTGAAATTACACCAAAACTGACCTATTTCCTCCTTTGAAAAAAAAGGAAAAGCAGCTTCCTAGTGCAGATACAGGCATTGACTATCTCTCACTATAGCTGCTTTAGCAATGATATAAAAGATTAACATCTAAGCCACATTTTTAACACTCCATCCATAACTGCCTTTCATTTCTATCTGTGCAGTTAAAATAACACCCAATCCATCAACTTTACACCATCAACTAGTTACGTTTCTTCCTGTCAAGTCCATCTAGACCAGCATCACGTGCTTCCACCTCCATCTGTTCATGCCATTTTCCCAAATTAATTTTTCCATTTAATCATGCTTCCTTTCCATATTCCTGGCTCCAATGCCCGGCTTTCTTGTGTCAGAAAGTCTCTCTGCATTTTCACTTTTCAAGCCCTTCAAAGCCCACCCCACCTAGTTTACCATGAAGTATTTCACACTGCCTCTATACTCCCACCTAAAAGCTCACACCAATCTGAGACCTTTTTAAATGTCTTCCTTCTGAAGAAAAACATTCTTCCTGTAACATTCCCCTGCCCCTCTTCCCATAGCTTCAGCTGTTGGTGTGGATCCAATACCCCTGCTGAATACAGCGCAGCCCCATGACCTCAAACTTCTGAAGAAGCTGCTATGTTCTAAGAAGCTGCACAGTAAAGCCATGCCAAGAAAGGTATCCTACCGAGAGGTAATGTTCTTGAGACCATTAGTATGGACCATTAGTAGCACAAGTACTCAGGGAAAAGCACAAGCATAAAAAGGTGTAAGTCAAACCAAAAAAAAAACCCCAAAAACCAACACCTCCTTTTCCCTTTAAAAATCCAGCATGCAGCTGGAACATCGCAATCCTGCAACTCTGAGCAGCAGGGGCCAACCTTTCCCCTCCTGATGGGTCTTCTCATGGTGGTGAGCTGATGAATGCTTAGCCTAGCAGCTCATTAAAGCCCACTGCTTCTTTTGTGCATGCTAGCCAATAACTGTGTAATATTTTTACGCTGGATATTCCCTGCCTGCAGAGTCCCTCCACACACTGCAAAAGGCACCCTAAATGACAAAAAGGATAAAGTTGTTATTATTATTGTTAAACCAAACTGATGTCCTTTTTTTCCCCCTCTGAAAATTCCTCTTAAAAATTTGTCACACTTCCTGCTGGAGCTCAGCCAGCTGGTGAGCTGCAATCACTGCGCATCGCAATGATCCAAATTATCTTGTCACTTTGCATATTCCACCCACCTGCTCGGCCCTAACTGGCTCTCATCACACATTCAGGCTGCAGCCCCTGCTTCAGAGCAACTTTCTTACAGTGACATACGCAACAGGGCTCTGACTGAGGCTGCGAGCTCGCTCATGTTGCAAGCTGCCTCTGCCTTCAGCATGACAGACATAAATTTCCGCTCCGTTACTGGTGTTTACTGCTCCACTTTGCTTTGCCAATGCAAGCACTTGTAGGGCCCTGAGGTAAACCAGATAATTAGAATGATTAATGATCAAATGCTCTGCCCTGCTCATGCTTTTTCTAGAAAGAGTTATGCTGAGCCCAGCCCACCTCAGCAGCCAGCACAGCCGAAGGCCTGGGCGACTCCAGCCAAACTTCGAAGCCTCCCCGAGCCGGGTCGCCCTCATTGCAGGCACCCGGGGGCACTTACCGGGGCAGCGCAGCGGTAACGAGCTGTTGTGAGTAGCAGCACCGCGGGCAGGAGGGGAACGGAGCGGCAGCTTCTGCAGCAACAGACTCGAGTAGAATCACAGAATCAGCTAGATTGGAAAAGACCTTTAAGAGCATCAAGTCCAACCACTGCCAAGTCCAGCACTAAACCATGTCACTGAGGGCTTCATCTACACGGTTTGTGAGCACTGCCAGGGACGGTGACTCCACCACTGCCCTGGGCAGCCTGTTCCAGTGCCTGGACACCCTCTCTGTGAAGAAGTTTTACCTAATATCCAGCCTAAACCTCCCCTCGTGCAGCTTGATGCCGTTACCTCTTGACCTATCACTGGTTACTTGGGAGAAGAAACTGACTCCTACCTCATCACAACCTCCTTTCAGGTAGTTGTAGGGAGCTGCAGAGATAAAGTGCTCCCTGAGCCTTCTCCGGGCAAAACACCCCCAGTTCCCTCAGCCGGTCCTCATCAGACTTGTTCTCCAGACCCTGCCACAGCCTCCCACACTGCCGCAGTTTGCAGGAGCCGGCCAGACCGGGCAGGGCAGGGTGGGCAGCGAGTGGGGTGGCACAGCCCGCGGCCACCCGCCCGCCAAAGGAGCTGCAGCAGAGCAGCTCCCCTTCTTGGGCACCGGCTGCCCCAAGCCCGGGGGGCGGCTCCCCAGAGAGCTGGGCCTGCGGGGCACCCCGCCGCGGACAGCAGCGGGCTACACCGGGACACGGTGCCCAGCGAGGCCCCTCGGGGCGCACAGAGACACCCCCCCACCGCCCCCCCGGAGCGGCGGAGCTCCCGGGCCCGGGGCCGCCGCGGTGCCGGGGCGGCTGCTCGGGAAGGGCGGCGGGGGCGTGGCCTGGCCCCGCGAGAGTGGGGGCCGCGGCCCCCCCATCCCCAGCACTCACCTGCAGGCGAGCCTCTCCCCTCCACACGGCGCAGGCGCCGCCGGCCGCCCCGCGCATGCGCTGCCCGCGGGCCCGCGCCGCGCGGTCCTAGCGCCGCCAGCCCTCGGGGCGGGTTGGGGCGCTGTTTAGCGCCGGTTCCTCGGGTGGCTTCGGTTTACCCGGCAGCCGCGGGCGGGGTGGGTGAGGGCGGCGGCGGCGGGGAGACGCCTCCCCGGGCCGGATGGAACTTGCTTGTCCCTGTTGAGACTGACACGCACCCACCCCTTATAGCAAATGGCTCCTCCGACTGCGAAGCCCCGCAGGCCGCTCCCGGGCCGCGGCCCCGCCGCCCTCCCCGCACCCGCGACGGAAGTAGGCGAAGGGTGGCCCGGGCCGGCGCGGCGCTGCTCCGCCCGGAAGCTCAGCGCCTCCTCGTGATTGCGCAGCGCAGGCCCCAACCGAGCCCCGGTGCAGGGGTGGCCCGTCCCCGGCAGGCAGCCGCCGCGGCAGGTAGGCGCCGCAGGGTCCCGGCAGGACGGGGTTGGTCCCGTGGGTGCCTGGGGAGGCGGGCAGCTGAGGTCCCCTCGGTGGGAAGAGGGGCCGGGGGAGCTAAGGGCGCGGCAGGGACCCCGGTGTTTGCGGGGCTGGTGCCCGCGCAACCGGCTCGCTGTGGGGAGGAGGGTGCCCGGGAGGGGTCTCCGGAGAAAGCCTGGGGAACGCGGTGCAGTGGGGGCTTCTGGGAGGGGGTTCGGTGGCAGCAGAGCTCCGAGCCCCTGCTCCCACTGGTACATGTTCTCGGTGACCAGGGCGGCCGCCCCGAGATGAAGCGAGCCGGGATGCTGCGGCAGGTCTCCGACTTCAGTGACTTCAGCCGAGGCCACTGGCTGCAGGAGCTGCTGTGCCAGGGGGATGAGCCCAGACACATCCAGTCCAGCCCCGACGGGCAGCACCTTTTAGTCCTGCAGAAGAGCCGGCCGCCTCCGCTGCCGCGGGTGGTGGCCTTCCAGCGCCACTGCATCAGTGGAGCCGACCTGGAGAGGAACTGGCAGCCGCCCCAGCCAGCCCTTGTGGGACTGCTCTTCCTGCAGAGCCCTCGGATATTGGGCTCCTGGGTGCTGGCCATCGTGTGGGAGCATGGACGAACTGAAGTCTGGCACTTTGTGGTGGCTGTGGGCTGGCAGCTGCTGCAAACGCTGGAGCTCTGCCAGGGTGTTCGGGCACGAATCGTCTCTGTGTGCAGCCAGGGAGCCAGCCTGGTGTGGTGTGAGGAGAGGCCTCCCCTGGATGCCCACTCAGACATGAGCAAGTGTGCCTTCAGGTTCTGTGTCTGCACCCGTGCTCTGGAGGTGGGGGAGCAAGGTGTGCGGTTGGGCACCGTAGGGATAGTCCTGCACAACAGCCCTGAATTTCAGGTCCTGGCCTCCCCCCAGCACATCTTCCTGGTGCCTCCCACTGCCACCTTTGCCACCACTTCCAAATTCCTCCTCATCTGGCATCCAGAGGAGGCAAAGCTCACCATTACAGCCCCCTCTGCAGGCTTTATCCACAGAAAGGTGCTGCATTCCAGCAGCAAGTCAGACTTCAGGAAGCTCCTGCTTGGTTCTGTGGGTCTTCTCTCAGGTTTGGCACCTCTGGACATTCACACCTCTGCTATTTCCAGCAGTGGGGGTCTGCTGCTGGTGAGCACAAAGGGTACTGTGACCATGGTGGAGCCAGATGGGACACAGAGACATATCTTTGACCTGGAGCAGTGTCCCCTGGCCCAGGGAAGTCATGTCCAGCTGAAGACCTTTGGCAGCATCCTGGCCTGTGTGCTCGCTGGGGTCCTGTTTCTGGTGGACCAGAACACCGGAAGGCTCATAGAAAAGAAAATCCTAAGCATGAAAGAAGTGCATTTCCTGGAGTCCCCAGGAGAGGAAGACAGCATCCAGCTTCTCACTCAAAGTGGCATCTACAGCTTTAGCTTCTCCAAATCTGAGGACAGCAGCAGACCTGAGCCGTGCCTGGTGGAGATGGTGTTTGAAGAAGCCTGCAGATACTACCAAAGGAGAAGCCTCAGCACCTCCAAGCTGACAGTGGAGAAGTTGAAGAAAGATGGTGTATTCCAGGCTCCTGTGGCCCTTGCCACCATCCTGCAGCACAGCCTCCACCAGAAGCAGAAGCCAGTCCGAGGTCTTCAGGGTACTTACACCAAGCTGTTGAGCACAATGAGCCTGGAGCTGCAGAGCTTCATGAGCCTGGAGGTCCTGAAGACCTGCGTGGTGTGTGCCCCAGAGAGTGAAGTGGAAAGCTACTGCAGCGAACTGGTGGAGCAGGAGGTCAGCCGTGTTCTGCACTCTGAGGTGGACAAGGACAATTTGGCCTACCTGAACTCCATTTTTACCTCCTTCCCCAAGGCTGCCTGGAAGGCCACAAAGAGCTGCCTGCAGCTGCAGCAGAATGGGGATGGCCTCTTGGTAGCCAGGGCCACCCCAGAGGTGTGGAAGAAGGTCCTGGGAGGGCCGCAGCAGGAGGAGGTGGGTCAGAATGGAGTAGTCCCGCTCTTTGAGCTCATCTGTGCTTCCTTCCTGAGGTTCAAACCCAAATGGCTTCCCAGTTTTGTGGAACTGACCCAGCAGTATGTTAGCATCTCTTGGGCATACAGCAGCAAGGACAGCCCAGAGGGCCGGGTGCCACTGTACAAGAGAGCACTGGGAGTACTGGCCAAGAACAAGCATAGCACCACAGATGATGAGATGGAGCTTGAACTGCTACTCTGCAGCAAGAGGCCTAAGGCTGTGCTGCAAGCTTTGCACCTTCTCATCCGAATGAAGCGGTGGCAGCGGGTGGTGGAGGTGGCAGAGAAGTTCTCAAAGTTCAGCCCTTTGCTTAACAAGGAGATATTCACCATGCTGCTGGCAGAGTTTGCCCAGCACAGGGAGCTGGACCCTTATCTGGACTTGCTGTGGCCACTGTGCCCTGCTGAGCTCACTGCCTCGGACATCCTCACTGTGGTCTTACAGCACCTCCCTCACTCCCAGGAGGACCCAGTGCCCTTCTCCAGCGAGGGGAACCAGCTGACTGTAGGCCTGCTCAAGCCACTGCTGCAAAGGGTTATGCAGCGTCCCTGCATCCAGGATGAGATGTACCTGGATGCCTTGCAGAGCTCTACCTTCCCCCCTCCTACCCCACCCCGAGAGTGCAAGATCCCCTTAAAAGCAGCTGATGATGATGCCCTTCAGCCATCCATGCCGAGGACTTCCTCCCCTTCAGCACTGTTACAAGGTGACAGTGTGTGAAGGGGGAAAGCACAACTGGATCCCAAGCCTTGAGTGCACAAGGAGAGGAAAGCTTCATCCTCCCGAGGAAGTCCTGCCTTGTCTGGCAGTACAGAAGCCTGCTCCTGTGGCAGCATCTCAAAGAGCGTGTTGGATGGCTGGGGTTGGGGGATCTCATCTGAAGCCAGGGCAGGCTTTCTGGCTATTTCTAGCAAGTGCAATTGTGTGTGCCCCAGTGGAGGAGCAAATGCCAGGTGCATTTGCAGATGAAAGCACTGGCTGCACTACAGGACTACAGAACTGCTCCATGCCCGAAGCACTTTGTTTTCAGTTTGCCTGGCTCCTTTATAACTTCACTGATCCTATAGGAATGGTGGGCAGGGACACACTCAGTCTTTTCTCCCCCTGCAATTCTCTGTTCAGTGGGTTTAATGGTGGCCCCAAATTCCACCTGTGGGAAACTAGGCATGTTTCTTGCAGTGAGGTCACCAGATGCTGCTGCGTTGGGCTCAGTCAGGTGCCTGAATGCTAGCATTGTACAGCTCCATGGTACTGGGGTCCCAGCACACACACTGGCAGCTGCAGCACTTTGCACGCTATCTGGCTGCAGTTCCCCTGGGATCAATCCTGTAGCTGTGACTGATTGCAGCTACTTAGCTGAAGAGAGCAGCCTAATTCCCTTATCTCTCTATCCCAGGCGGTACCCAAACTCTCTTAGCTGAGAAGCTGGCAGCAGCCTGTACGAGCTTGGGGCTGGCCCTGCCTCTCCCTTTCCTTTGTGGAAGCTTAGATTATGCTGCAGGACACTCGGGCCCTCTGTTCCCATCTCCTCTACCTTTGCCCTTTGCACACAAAGGGGCTTTGTCAGTGTTGTCTGGCTCATATTGTGCCTCTGTTTGCAAAGTCAGTGTAACTTGAGAGCAGTTGTGCAGGAAGATCCACGTTCCAGCCTCTCTCCGGTGTTCAGTGCCTGGCTCCCTCCTTCAGGAGAGAGACCCTGGCTGTGGCTTTGCCCCTGCGTTCCAGGCTGTGGTGTGAAGGAGCTGTCTCTTATGTTGCTGGGCTGGCCCTGCCTCATCAGAGCAGGGCTAACTGTGGAAGACAGACTCCTTTCGAAAATAAAGGTTTCTAAAGCAGCCCTGGGGTGGTGGTGGATGTTTAAGATGTGCACCCTCAGGAGGAGGGCGGTTTTATTCTGCTTCTTGTGAAAAGTGGCCAAGCTCAGCTCACCACTGGTACGTGCTGGGCTCAGAGATCGAGCTGTGTGCCCAGACAGTCCATTCCCTCTGCAGAAGTCAGCTCATGACTATGAAGCCATGAAAGCAGGAATCTACACAGGCAGGCAGGAATGTGTGTACCACAGAAAAGGGCCATCAGGTAGTGCACAGCTGTGGCTGGGCCCAAGATAGAATTGAGGAAAGGGGAATTTTTTTCTCAAGAGCTGTAACTTGTCCTTTAGCTTCTGGCTGGAAACCATTATCAGAGAGCACCGAGTTGGTCCCCATGGGAGCCAGCTGCCTGAGGCACGCAGTGGCAGAGCTGCCTGGTTTGTCAAATGGCTATGAAGACACAGCAGGGCCTCCCCCAGACAAGGGCTCAGCTACAGGAAGTCCCTGAGGTGGAAGAAGCCTGGCAAAGGGGAAGAGGAACTGCTGCAACGGTTCTCTCGAGGCTGGCTGGCTGTTGAGACCTTCCCTATGGCAGGCCTTGTGCTGTGGCTGTGGGCGCTGCGAGTTTTCTTCCCACACAGGAGAAGTGGATTCTGGCCGCTGCAGCTCACATGAAGAGGAAGCCTGGACTTGAAAGGAAAGCCTGCAGCAGCCACTATGGGCAAGTTGCAATGAGCTGTCCTCACCCCTTCCATGAGCACTGCTGTTTCCAAGACTGCTCAGGAGGAGGAGGATGGATCCCTGCCCCTCTCAGAGCCGTGGCTCCAGGGACTGGGATGGTGCCCTGGGGTAGCACTGAACGAGGAGCTGCTGAGGACTTCAGCAAAGACTGCACAGTGATTTGGGGGCGGATTCTCATTGCCAGGGCTGGGTTTGGGTGCTGGTGACCATGGTAACACAACAAGGAGGGTCAAGCTCCCTGCCTTCCAGCAGTAGCTCTGCAAAGAAAAGGCCATAGCAGGAGATGGAGCAGAAGAGGGAAGCAGGAAGGGAGCCGTGCCCACAAAGCCAGAGAGCGGAAACCAAAGCCACCGGCAGTCCTGCATGGGCTGGTGTCCCTGAGGCACAGCAAGGGAAGAGGAAGCAGGGAATGCTGTACAGTGGGGACAGGCCGGAGCCTGGGGACAGAGACCTCCATACATGGCCTCTAGATCAGCAGAAAGCAGTCACAGTTCATGAGGCTGAGGGTTCAGGGTGGGGAATAGAAAAGGCAGAGAAAGAGCTGAATGCTTTCTAAGGGCTGCTGAGAAATTGCACCCCAAGGACCAGAAAGGGCAGGCATCCATGGGGGGAGCAGAGGCAGAACCACCCCACAGGAGAGATTCATCAGGGTAATAAGAAGCATGGGTCTCCCTGCAGTCAGGATGGGTGCTGGGGGCAGATAGCAGGAGGCAAGGCCAGTGCAGCTTCAGATAAGGCCTGAAGGAAAAAACCAGCATTAGAAGATCTGAAGGCAAATGGAACAAATGATGAAGCAGATGCATACAGTGGATGGTGAGCGGGCCCGTGCAGCCCAGTTACTCTGCTCCAGAGATGCTTGGACCTTTCAACAAAGAAAATGAGGCAAGCTGCTGACGTACATCCCCTGTGCGTGACCCGGCTTTCAGGATGGCCTCTCTGCTTGCACCAAGGAGCAGCACAAGGCAACACCACAGGTGCAAAACAAGTTGCCCTTGGTTTATCTCTTATCACTGTGCATGCAGCTCTTGGCAGCCCGATCTGTGCTGTGCAGCAGTGTGGGACATGCAGAGGTGGACACTGAAAATCACACACTGGGTATGTGCTACCATACCCAGTAGAGGGAGGGAGGTGCAGACTGCAGGCACCCCATAAACTAACCAGAAACCCACAGTGCTACATAGCAGAGTTGCTGAAGGGTGGTGGGGACAGCATGGGCTGTGCCTTATCGACAGGAGGCTGTTAGTGCAGCTTTTCCCAGGGAAGGATGTAGCACCCACCCAACTATGGGAGCAGAGGGCTGCCCAATGAGGGGAACATCACCCAACACCAGTGATGCTGAGCAATGGTCCTGCATCAACCCATGGGCTGGGTCAGGACTCCCAAGAGCTGGCTGCAGGCAGAGCATGCGTGCAGCAGCAGGAGCCTTCTAGTCCCAGGCCAGCAGTGGAGAACCTTCTCTGCCCCTACCCATGCATCCTTCATCCGAGCTGGACACAAAGTGCGCAGCTGGATGTGAAGAGCACAGCCACGTGGCTGCAGTGCACACAAACACCCTGTTTATTGTTTGACACCAAAACAATCACAACCTTGGAGTCAGGCTCCCTGCAAAAGTAAACACTCACATTTTTGAGCAAGGGGCCTGGTGAGCAGGTTCCCGCTGGCCAGCACCACAGGCTGCAGTGGCATGGATGGGACGAGCTGCTCTGACCCCACAGGGTCAAATGGAGGTGGGGTAAAGTCCCGCGTGGGGCAGTGCAAGAGGCAGCCCTCCTCTCATGTGCAACAGGGCATGGTCACATAATGGGAATTGGAGGTTTCTGCTGGGGTCCCGGCCTGTTCCTCAGCGCTCAGAAGGCGGCGCAGCAGACAGGAGCAGTGTCCATCTCCACCGCAGCCATGCTGCGGGCAGCACTAATGCCTTGTGGCCGGCCGAGGGATTTTGTAGAAGTTGAAGGTGGGAGGCCTACAAAACCAAGGTCATCTGTGTTAACCTCCAGCCGCAGAGGGGAGCTGGGATGCGCTTGATGGCCAATACCATCCCACTCCTGTCACCTGGACCCATGGGAAAGATGGTACGGAGACTCCCACGCGTCCCACCAGCATGGCGGAGGCTGGGAGCAGCAGCACCCTCGAACTTGGGAGTGGGGGAAAATGATGGGGGCACCCCAGAACAGGTCCCACCTTCCCAGTCCTGCCCTGCTACCAGCTCCCTCCTTGGCCTGCATTCGCCTGTTCCCCTCTGTGCCCTGTCCCCCCTCATGCCACAGGAGTTGCCCCCCACCCCACACAGGCACTGCTGCTGCTACTTACATCTCCACAACTTCATTCCTGGAGGGGAGAAAAGAGAGGGGACAGCGTCAGTGGGGCAAGAAGATGCCTCCTGGCACAGCCCAGCATCTCTCAGTGGGACAGGGCCTGCCTCAGAGCACACAGGTTGGACACAGGGGCTGCCTGGTGCTATGGTCCCCTCCATCCTGACTGCCCTATCTGGATGGACACAGAACAGGGGCTCCTACAGGCCCTGAAAATACGGCTGCCCCCAGAGCACCAATGCTCCCTCCCTGGGCAGGCAGAATGGGGCCCCACGCTCACCAGCTCAGTGTCACACAGCTCCCCAGTGCCAAGATTTCAGTTCCCCCATTTCCAGGCACCGAGCCCATGCCTCCAACCAGCTCAGCTGCTGGCTGCAGGGGAAGTGAAAGACACCAGGGCCACCGGTGGGGCCACCAGGCACGCTGCAGGCAGCGCACAGCCTGTCTCACCACCGTGTCACCGTGTACAGCCCCAGCACAGGTCCCGGGAGAGCCAGGGCATGGAGCGAGGGGGAGTGGAACAGGCAGGGAGGAAGGGTGGCAGGGGCTGCACTGGGCATGAGGGTGCTGCAAACCCTGGCACCCCTGGACAGGGAGCCCCCAGCAAAGCGGCTGCACTGCAGGGCCTCAGCAGCTGGAAATCCACCTGGAAACCTCTTGCTCCGCTCAGGGGTTGGAGCTGCACTGGCAGTGGGGCTGCTGGTCAGAGAGCCTTTGGAGAGACAGGGAAAGGGCCCCAGAAGGCTGGAGGGCAGCCCCAGGGCACCGGTGGCCATGGGTAGATGAGCAAGCACTGCACCCTCGTGGCAACAGCACCAACCGCGCAGCGTGTTGTGTTCTGCGCTATGCTCCCGTTTGGAGCCCCTCACACACCATGGTGCAGAGTTGGTGGTGGACCTGTTAGCCAGGCTGGGAGCTGCAGCCGTGCCATGCAAGCCAGGCTCCTTCCTCTGAAGGGGGCTGCGTGCACTTTTGGCTGCCCAAAGAGCAACTGCAGAGCCAGGCTCTTCTCCAAAACATCTCCATCCTCAGAGGCTGAAGGTCCCAAGCCCCTTGCACCCAGCCTGTGTTTCTTTAGGATCAGCCCCACATGCTGCACAAGGCGCACGAAGGGGCGGTTTGCACTGCGCAGGGGGGACCCCAGACCCAGTGTGGTCGCAGGGGGTGGGTGACTCCTCACCTGTAGACATCGGCGATGCTCATGCGGCGGTAAAACTTAGCAAGTCGGACAGCCAGGATGATGCTGGGCAGCAGGAAGAAGGTGCACCAGCCCAGACTGAACCAGAAGGCATTCTGGGTGCAGGGGGAGAGTCATCAGAGCCCAGACAGTGACTGGAAGAGGCTCTCCCAGCACTCCCAAAAGACCACCTATCCATCCCTTCTGGCAGCCTGGCCATAGCAATCTGCTGGGAGAGATGCCAAGCCCTGCTTGCCAGGACAGAGACAGGTACCGCTTATCCTGTGCATGATGGGACCTCATTGCCACTCCACACATGTGTGCCACTCCCACACACCACTGCCCCACTCACCAGGGAGTCCAGGATGTAGTCGCAGGTGATGGCCTCCATGTTATCCAGAGTCTGAGCTATGGTCTTGCAACGTGCCACGTCTTCCTTCAGCTGCGGACAGGACATGTGAGTGTCCCCAGAACCCTGCAGCCTGTCTTCCCCTTCCCTCCACCCCAACAAGGAAGGCTCAACTCACCCCGCTCTTGGCCCAGGAGATGTAGGTCTCAAAGAAGTCCAACAGCTCCTCCAGGAAAGCCTGCGTCTCCTGGGAGAGGGGCAAGCAAAGAGTGGAGGTGCTGCACTCCCAACCCACCCAATGCCCCATCTGTGTCAGGATCAGGGCTGCCAGACCACCTCAACCCAGCAGCGACTGGGCTGCAAGCATTGCCCCAGCCCCTTGCTTGGAGGGCCCAAAGGGCAGGAGGCACCCAGAGGTGCAGGGACCCCCAGAGAAGCCGACAGGGCAGGATGATGTTGTTTGGCATCCCTGTGCAGAGGGAGGTCCTGATGTGGGAGTCCAGTCACAACCCCACGAGGTAGCCCTGCAGCAGGGCAAGGCGAGCTCACATTCTTAATGACGTTCATGGTCTCCCTTTCCAGGAACTCCTGGGCTTTGTTGGCTTCATTCAGCGCAGTGTTTGTCTGTGCCTGGGGTGAAAGGTGCGCTCAGCAGCGTGATGGGGAAGCAGGGTCCCCGCATTTCTCCCTCCCTGTCTGGCAGCAGTCCCACAGCAGCCACCAGTGCTCCCAGACTGCCGGTTTGCTCCCGCCATCTCCAGTGTGGAACCTCAAGAGTGCTATGCAGGGTGCCCTGGGCGGGTGTGCTCAGGAGGCACCCTTATGCAGCTTACCTTGAGCTCGGAAGCCCTGCTCTGCACCAAGCGGATGTTCTCCTTCAGGCTTTGCTGTTAATGGAAAGAGGGGGGAGTCAGAGGCGAGGACCCCACAGCTCAGCTGAGACCATGCCAGCAGGCTCCAAGCTCTCTGGGACCACAAGCCAGAACCAGCAGGACCTTCCCCACCAGGGCATCACTCACCAGCTCCCCAGAGAAGCTCATCTGCATCTGCTCATCCAGGTCCCTCAACTTGAGAGCATGAGCCTTCAGGTCCTCTTTCACATCCACACCCTGCAGGAGCTGAAGTCAGTGGTGCCCCCCAGCATGGAGTCCTCACCCCACCACAGCCATCTGATGTGGGGCCAAGCTGGAGTTTTCTGGTACCCAGCTCGGTACCCAGACATGTCTGCAGAGCCTGTGCCACACAGCCAGTGGCTTTGGGGACAGGGTGGCCATGGTCCCAAGGTGCTGTGATCTCTCACCTCTGAGTCTCCCAGCTGCTCCAGCTCTTTAGCCAGACCCACGAGGCTTCCCTGCATCATACTCTGATCCAGCTGGAAAAGGCAGAGCCATAAGAATGGGGCTCACGAGGGGGGGGGTGGCATGCCCCATCCCTGCAGGGCAGAGTGGAGCCAGGGCCTCCTGCATGAAGGAGGTGCCCCAAGAGGTGACACGGATGGCAAGGGACACCCCAGGAGCCTCAGTGGAAGTCCCACAGCAGCAAAGGGAAAGGCTCAGTGGAACCCCTCCAACACACATCTGAACCCCCCATCCCAACACCAAGGTCCTCCCAGCCCACCTGCTCCAGGATGAGGGTGAAGTTGGGGGGCTGCCCGGCCTGGCTGGCATTTGTCAGCAACTCTCTCTGGCTCTGGCTGAGCAGGGAGATGGGGCCCAGGGTGATGTTCATCTTCTCAAAGGCTGTGGAGATCTCTCCTGTGTACTGCCAGAGGAGGGGAGCTGTGATGGGGCACGGTGCTGGCCCCGCACTGTATCCCCACTGCCAGCCCCACACCTGCAGCTCTGCTCCCCAGACCCTAGCACCCCACACTCACCTGGCTGATGTTCAAGAGCTCATCCAAGGATACACTCTGGTCCAAGTGCAGTGTTTGCCACAGGGCAGCATCTCGCTGGCACTGCCTGCAGGATGAAAATAGGACAGGCAAGGGCCACACTCTCCCAGGAGCATGTCCTCATCCACGTAGGGCAAGCTGCCCCCATCTCAGGGAGCATCCGAGGATGCTGAGTGGTTGTACCCTTCCCCAAACACACAGTGCCAGGGCTGGGACCCACCTGTAGATCTCTGAGAAGTTTGTTGTGCCATCCTGCTGGCCCAGCAGCTCTGACAGGTTGAAGCCAGGGATCAGGCCAGGGGTGTCCAGGATCTGAAAGGAGGGAAAAGATGGAGAAACTAGGTATTGTGGAGGGCAGGACACCGGGAGGAACATCCCAAACCACACAGCAATTCCTCCACTGCACCAGCTGCCCTCAGAAAGGCAGCAGTGGGTTTGGGCAAGGGTGTCACTGCATGGAGAGCTCACCTGGAAGAGCTGCTGGCTGTGCCAGGACTCACAGACAAGCATATAGGTGTTCCCCCCCAGCACGAAGGTGATCACCACCAGCAGCATCAGCACCCAGGAGAAGATGAAGCTGAAGCCAACCCCTCTGCCGGGACAGACACTGTCAGCACCCAAGGCCACATGCCCCAGTGTTGATGCTCTGAATTGCTAACAGGGCCTGAAGCCTGCTCACCCCTTGCCCCACAGCAATGCCAGGAAGCATCACCATTCCCATAAGCACATCTGGCCCTGCCTTTGGCCCCAGGAACACAGCCAGGCTGTACCCTGGGGCTCAGCCCCAGGCATAGCTTTGCAAGCCACTTGCAGAGCTGCAGGACCCCACACACTTGCCAGGTCCCTGCCAGCGATGGTTGGATGGGCTCTGCTTGAACTCCTTTCAGCAGCACCATGTTATACCCTTGTTTTTAACACCTGCACTGTGAGTTACCATCACGCAGGCCATTAAGCCACAGTAACCTGACGATTTAACAGCTTGAGCATCCCCCGGCCAGCCCACTGCTCCACAGTCCACCCATCCCACTGCTCCCACATCCTCAGCAGCCGAGGAAGCCTCACGCCATGAAGAAGTTCCCGCCGGCGTTGGAGAGGCTGCTGCGCTGGGTGGGCAGCACGTTCTCCTTCAGCCCCAGGGGCCCCAGCACCAGGCCAACAACATTGCAGAGGACCACCAGCAGCACCAGGCAGCACAGGAGGACACACACGCTCCACCTGGGGCAGAGGAGTCAGAGAGCAGGATGTGGCACCCCAAGCAGTGCCCAGCATCCCACCAGCTAGGGGAGGACAAAGCCCCCAGGCATCCAATCAGGGAAGGGGCATGGGTGGCTGCAAGGCACAGCTCCGGCCACCCTGCACCAAGCAAGCCCCCACCTCCAGAAGCTGGAGGATGCAGAGCCTGAGCCTCTCTGGACAAGGGAGCCAGGGGATGGCAGCATCCCCTTGCCTACCTGAGCCCATCCAAGGCAATGGTCGGTTCCCTGTACTCATTCAGCATTGATGTGGCATTGCCCACGAAGGCCCCAACACTCTCCTCCACATTCATGAGTGGCAACTGGTCCTGCAACTGCTCCTTCAAGCTCATGATTTCCTGCCTGATGAGGCCCAGCTCCTTCTGGGTCTCTGCAGGGGATGGGGACAGATTGGTGCTGCAAGCTGCTACCAGAGCCTGGGGCAGTGGGGAGCCAGAGAGGATGGGAAGGGAGGGGGCAGTCGTGGCCAAAGGTAGTGTCAGCATGATGGCACCTGGGGACAGCCAGGGCTGCAGGCAGCAGGGTGGCAGCAGGGGAGGGCTCCAGATGGGGATGAGGTGAGAAGGGAAAAGAGAGCCCTGGGAGAGGGGTAATTCAGCACACGGGGCACAAAGCCCTGCTTACTTGTCACCACATCCTGGGACTGCTCTTGCACCTTGTCAGCAATCGTGTTCAGTGTGTCATTAACCTGCGTGGGGATGGGGCACAGTGTATAGCTCACATCCCTGCCTGCAGCCCAGGGCTGAGCAGCACATCCTCTCCATCCCTAGATCCCAGTGGCACAGGACAGTCAGGCTCCCCCAGCGCCCATCCACCACACCAGCACCCAGGGGTGGTGGCACAGCAGGCAGGCTCCGGACAAGGCAGGCCTCCAGCCAGCCCTTCCCTCTGCCATCAGCAGTTTACTGCCATCAGGTTCTTTCCAAGCCACCCCCTTGCAGCACAGCCCCAGCAGCACCCAGGCACAGGGGAACCCCTTACCCTCTCCAAATCATGTACTATGTCGGAGCCATTCACATTACCCAGCGCCTCCAGCTGCTGCTCCACACTGGGGATCTGTGGGGAAGAGCCTGTGGTGAGGGGGGCTGTGGGGGGCCAGAGGGATCCTCAGCACACACACTGCCCCTCCTCACCGTGCTGAAGTTGGTGCTGAAGGCCAGGCCCTGCAGGGATACATTGCTGCAGGGCTGGCCGCAGCGCTGCAGGGTCTGGTTGAGCCCATCCCGCAGGATGACCAGCCGTTCGCTGTAGTTGCTCTGCAGAGCCTCGAGGTGCGAGCGAGTGCTGGCAATGCTGCTGAAGGCATCCAACAGTGTCTGCATCTCTGTGGGGACAGCACAGAGCTCATCCTGCCAGTCCTCATCCAGCTGAACCTCAGGGACCCATCAGAAAATGCGACATAGGGGCACTCCCCAAAGTCCCAGTGTTTGACCCAGGCTGCAGCTGGAAGGCCAGATGGACCTCCCCTCCCTGGGAGCCTTACCCAAACATGCACCTACCCCAGTTCTCAGCCCTGGCACCTTCCCCAAGTACCTTCCAAGCGATTGTGCCATTACCTTGCAAGAGGCCCTGGAGGGATCCCAGAGCCCTGTCCGTGCCACTCCTGATACTCGACGTGATCGCGCTACCCAGGTTGAGCCCAATGTCTGCAGAGATGGGAAGGTGTCAGTGGTGGGGTCTCAAGGCTTGCAGGGGAGCTGCCAAAAACTCTCCCCCCTGTGCGGCACGCCATCCCACTCCCACCACACAGGCAGGGGCAGAGGGGACACCCCCACCCTGCCACCATCTGCATCACCCTCCCAGTGAGCAGTATGGATAGGGAAAAGCAGCAGCTGGAGCAGAGCAGGAGTCCAACAGAGCCCCCAAACCCATCCCCATGAGAGTCGGCCCAGCAGCCCGCAGAGTCAGCAAGCCTCTGCAAGGCAGCAGGGCACCCATGCAGCACCCCCAGCCCACTGCATGGCAGCTCGGATCGGTGCATTGGGGATGCTCCAACCCCTTCTGCCACACGCCCTCACCCTGGAGGCTGCGGTTGACGTGGCTCAGGGGCACGTCGCTGCTGTCGATGATATAATTGATTTGCTGCAGGAACAGAGATGGGCTGTCAGTGAGGACCCTTCCCCAGGGGGCTATTTGGGCTGCTGTCCTCCACTTCAGCCCCTTGCCCCCCATCAGCCAATCCAGCCAGGGAAGGGGGTCCAGGCATGCCTGGGGGATGGAGGCCACGTAGATGTGGACGTTGTTGAGGGTGGTGTTGACATTGGGGAAGGTACCACACACAGCCTGAGAGAAGCGAGTGTTGCTGATGAAGGCACAAACATCACCAGCCCTACAAGGAAAGGGTAGCAGGGTCAGTGCGTGGGGAGCTCAGCCCTGATGCTCCCACCAGGAAGCCCCTGAATCCACCCGCACCGACCCCAGGCTGCAGAATCCACTGAGCCCTGCTTCCAGAGCATCCCCGCACCCAGCCAAGGGACCAGAGAGGAGGAACATGGGAAAGTGAGGCACAGGGGGGCAGCCCAGTGCGGGGTGCACCCGCAGTTCCCACAGCAAAGCTGCTGGGAGCACGCAGCCCCCCAGGGCCAGCTCCCCACTGCTGCCGCTTCCTCTCCTTTGTCCCGCCGTGCTGGGATCTGCTCCTGTGAACAATGGCAGCTTCCTGACACGGCCGCCAAGCGCCGGCGCTTCCACCCGCCCCTGGGTCCCATCCGGAGCCTCCCGGGCAGCGCACTCACAGGAGGAGAGCGGAGACCAGCAGGACGGAAGCCCAGAGCGCCCGGCGCCGGCAGCCCGTCCGCCGGCCCTGCTTCTGGTACATGCGGCCCCCGCAGTTCCCGCAGCAGCGGCAGCAGCAGAAGCAGCATCCCACCAGCGGCACGAGGAGGACGAAGAGCAGCCCGATGGCTATGCAGACCAGGAAACCCAGCTCGTACAGCAGCAGCTGGGAGGGGAACAGAGGCAGTGCCCATGAAGGCTTTCCAGCTCTGAGGGTCCCATCCGGACCCCCAGGATAGGTACCCCCAAGGGGTTGCACATCTCCCCTTGCTGCTGGCCGTCACCCAGGGCTCAGCCTCAGAGCATCACCCACCAGCATTCCCCAGCCCGTGGCGCTCTGGGCTGCTGGCTCCCTGCCCTGGCTGCCCACTCACCTCCTCAACTTGCTCCCCGGGGGTTTTCTCACTCTCTGACTGCCCAAAACCTGTGATGAGTTCTGGGAAAAAGGAGTGGGGAGGGCAGTGAGCAGGCCCTGGGCCCTGAGGTGCTCTCTAGGAGGGCCCCAACAACCTGCTCAGCACAGATAGGGGCCCCCAGCACTGGGCATGATCTCCAGTGCTGCAGCTCAGAGTGACTGTGAGGGCATGGCATGTTTCACCCTTCCAGCTGCCCCTCAGCCTTGTGTCACACAGCCTTTTGTATCCAGAAGCACTGCCCAGCACCCAGGCTCACAGGGGTCCCCAGAGCAAGGGGGTCCTCACCCCAGGAGGATGCTCCAATAGCCACATTGGCTGCCGTTGAGCTGCTCTCCTGCAGCCCATCCCATGCAGTGTGAGAGTGGTGTGAACACTGGGGCAAAGTCCCCCCATCATGCTGCCTCCTGATCCCCAGAGTTCATCCTGGCTGTGTTCCATGGCCTCATTACAAGCTGTGCTGGCTCATGGTGTGATTGTGCCCTGCTATCTGCATGCCTAACAAGGCCACAAAGCCATTGCGTTGTTTGCCAGGCACACGTTTGCCTGCAAGTTGCTGGAAAGCAGGGGCTGGGCCCAGAGAAGGAGGAAGCACAAGTGCCAACAGCAAGAGCGGCAAAACCCCCTGCAAGGCAGCACTTGCCCCAGGGCATGAAGCAGCCACAGGGTCCTGGCACCGCCCAATTGGACCTGCCACCACTTTGGGGCAGAGATGTGCCAGCCACACATACCTTTGCAGGAGGAGGAGGGAAGGTGCTGGCAAGCTGGGTGGTGTGCAGGGAATGCCTACAACGCTGCCCTGTGGGCGCTGGCACTGGAACACACTGCTTTTTGTGGCCTCAAGCCGAGTCCTGCCTAAGTACACCCTATCACCTGCAAGCACAGAGGGCTGCAAGCTGGGCAAGGGCCTCGCAAACTTACAGGTACCACAGGGTTTGCTCTGCACCTTCTGCCTAGCATGAAGATACTTGGAGGGAGGCTGGGGCAGGACTGCAGGGTGTCACTGCCACCAGAGCCTCCCCTGGGCCCCATCTGAGACTGCCCACACTTGTGATGGGACACAGGCAGGACATAGCTGGCAGTCGTCAAGAATCCCCCTGTATTCCTCCCCACCATACCCCTCTTAACCCAGCACCTCAGCATTTAAATGCTGGGTGGACAGTCTCAGAGCAGGAGGGCTCAGGCTCAACCAGGACCCCACAGCTCCAAGGCAGCACCCCTACCCCATTGCCAGCCCCCCGTCACCACACACCCACCTATGGGCAGGGCGTTGGGCTGCACCATCCGCAGGAATCCATGCGCCATGCTCACCAAGCCTGGGGTGCTGCTCCCTGGCGCCTCGGGGCCGGGGCCATACACAGGCTGCGAGATGTTCCCCATCAGCTCCATCGCGGCAGCTCCGGTGGGCACCCCGGCACAGAGAGGGGCCGTCGGTGTGGCTGGGTGCCGGGCTCCTCCCCTGCCCTACCTCCTGCCTCGGAGCAGGAAACGTGGGGAGAGAAAAATAAGGCACCTGCCGGGTCCTGCCCGGAAGGAAAGAGCTGCGGGACAGCACCGAGCAGAGGTGGGGATCCCGACCGCAGCGGGGCGGGGGAACGGGCAGGAGATGCCCACCAGGGAGGCTGCGGGGGATGAAGCAGAGACCAAGCGCTTACCCTGTCCGGGCCTCTGCCTCAGGGCCCGGCCGCTCAGCGCCAGCGCTTTATGGCTTGTTTAAGGTTCAGCTGCTTGCGATGCCGGCATCGCCCCACCCTGCCCCTGCCGCTGTCACCTCCTGGCGCACGGCCACCCCAGGCTGCCTCTGTACCCGGGTCAGGGTCACCACATACCTGCCCCAGCACAGGCGAGGGGACAACCCCGTCCCTGCGGAGCTGCCGTGCCCTTTGGTTTCCTCCTCTTGGTTTCCTTACCCGCGGTGATCCCGAGGGCAGGCATCCCGCCTGCTCCACCTCAGCACCAGCTGCATCCTTTCAGGATGGAGCGCACTGCGCCGGCCACAGCTTCAGCACAAGCCGGCCGCAGAACTAGGGTTTGCATTTAAAACTTCCCAAACGGGGCGTTGCAGCGAACCCAGCGTTTCCCACGCGCCCCCCGATCCCCCGAGTGTGGGGCAGCCTCAGGAGCCACACACGGGATTTCCCCCCCAGGGCTGGAGATCTGCCCGGCGCCATCCCCCGTCCCTGCCCACCGGGGAGCCTCCACGCCGCGGGACCCAAGCGTGGCTCTGCCCCTGCGACCGCCCGTGGTCCTTCACCGCCGCCCCGCCGCCGGGGCTCTGGGAGCCGCGGGGAGGGGGGGTCCCGGCCGTCGCTCCTGGTCGTGCCGCGAACGCACCCGGTGGGCGCGGGGCAGGAGCCCCGGGGGTTGCGTCCCGGCGGGCGGCGGCGGCGGCAGCAGCAGCAGCTCCTCTGCACGGCTCAGCCCCGCGCCGAGACCGCGGGACGGGCGGCCCCGGGAGGGGGGGGCAGGGCTGGACGGGGCCGCCCCTTCCGCCACGGCCCCCCGGGGTCTGCCCGGGGCGTGCGGCCGCCCGGGACCCCGCCTTTGCCGGAAGGACACCCCTGCACCCGCGCCACGTCTGCCCCATCCCGCCCTGACCCCGGCTCCGGTGCGGGAAGAGCCCGTTCTCCTCGGGACCCCCGCCCCATGCCCGGGGGATGCTCCTGCTCTGCCCAACAGACCCAGCTCTGGCTCCACAGCGCCAGATCCGTGCTGGCCCCTCCAGCAGACCACCCTGCCACAGCCCCCATGCCCAGAGCCCCCCACGCTGCCCGCCTTGCCCCCATGCCAGCCTTCAGCTGCGCCCCACACCTCCCTGGGGCAGCCAGTGCCCCCCAGCGTGGCCCTTGGTCCCTGCATGGGGCACCATGTGCTTTTGAACGGGCCGCGCAGGAGGTCTGCAGGAGCCGTACCCTATGTCCTTTGTGCTGCGCTGTGGTTTAAACCAGGCTCCCTGGCACCCCAGCACCAGTGGTTCGCTGGCTGCCACCTCCCCAGTTACTGCTTCACGTTCCCTGGCACGAGCAGGAGTCGCTGCTCTCCATGACCTTGGGCAAAGGTGGCTCAGGAAGGCAGCTCTGCCTCAGGGCTCCCTCTTGGCTGGGCCCATGCTGGGTGCCAGGGCACCGTGTGGGACCCTCCAGCCCAGCACTGGCACCAGGGCGAGGACACAGAAGCAAGAGGAAAAGCAAAGCAGGAAGCAGCGCATTTTTCGCAGTGCTGGGGCTGATGTAGGCAGGGAGGTTTGGGGGCTTTGTGGGCAGCCTCGGTCTTCCCAGCTCAGACCTCAACCCCAAAGCATTGCTTCAGGGCTCTCCACCAGCAGAGCTGGGTACAAGGGACCCTGCGTGGGACAGGATCACTGCCCTGGGTGCTGCGCTTCTCCATATGCACGTGTGCCCAGCTCCCCGTGGCTGTGTGAGGGCAGGATCTGGCCAGGCCCCCGCGGGATCCTCTGCAGATGGAGCAATCTGCTTCCGCAGGGCATCGCTCCCCTTCAGCCCAGGGAACCCACTGAGGCTGCCAGAGCTCGGCGCATGTCAGGAGGGAGAGCGCTGACACCTCAGCCCTGGTGCCACCACACCATGGGCTCACCGGGGGCCACCCTGCTTCCACCTGCCCAGCCACGAGCTCCCACCATAACCGCTGACCCCCAGCCCTGTCAGGGGGAAGGACGGCAAGGTGGCATCCCTTGGTGCATGTACCATCCCTGCCCTGGCTCCAAAGACATGGAACCATCCTCCTGCATCCCCATCAGCCTGATTTTAAGAGCCTGGTTTCCTCGATGTTCCTTTTTCCTCCCCGATTACTGCCAGATCTGCCCCTACCCCATCATTACCCACAGCCACATTTGGCCATGAAGGGTGCTTTCGATGAAACACCCACAGTTTTAGCCCACTGTGTCCCCAATGCCCTCACTGGGGGCTAGACACAGCTGCCCCCAGGCCCCCCACCCAGTAGGGATGACAAAAAGCCACCTCTGGGGTCAGCTGTGTGCCTTGGTCTGGAGGAACTGGGGTCCAGCACCTTGCCCCCAGTGCTGGCACAGAGGCACCCAGCTTCTGGATTATTGGGGTACCCCCCATGGAGGCTGGTGCTGTGCCTCCTTCTCTGGGAGGTGCCGCCTGTCCCTCCTTTGCCCCCTGCCCCGGACACCTCCGTGCTGCTCAGCTGCTGCTTCCATTCCACAGCAGGTCCCCAGGAGACGTGCCCATCACCTTGGCATCCTGGCAGGCCCGGAGCTGTTTGTTTGCTCTGGCTCAGGGACAGGGCCGTTTCCCAGCAGCCCTGTGCTCTGTCCTTGCTGGGATTTCTGCTTTCCACCACGGCATGGCAGGGAGCCGGCTGGGACCTGGCCGGGAACCAGCAGCCCAAGGAGAGCCAGCACCATCCTGGGAGCACAGAAACGTCCCCGCCAGGGCACAGGGAACACAGGGGGTTGCCTTGCTTGCATCAGCCGGGTCCCATGCACAGGAATAAGTGCTCAGGACAGCCTCAAACTGAAAAGTCATTTTATTGGTACCATACATGACTCATAAATGGCACAAACTATGGAGGGGAGGAGGAAAAAAACCCAAAACAAAACGGAAAAGAAACAAAAAGGCATTTCAGTGTGCCCGGGGGGCAGCGAGGGGCCCGCACCCTCCACAGAGCCCGGCAGCCAGAATCGTACCTTAACTGCAAACCAGAGCCCCCCCCCCGCAAAGGGGATGTGGGGCTGAGCCCTCCACCTCCAGGCTGCCCCTGGAGGGGCCCGGGAGCTGCTGGAGGCGACTCTCCGGGGATGTGGGGCTTGAGAGCAGGCCAGGGCTGAGCCAAGGGGCTCCCATCTCACGCACGACCCCAGGGGCAGCAGAAGGAGGGGGGACGCAGTGTATCCCCCCCGGCTCGGCCACCCCCTGCAGTCCCAGCCACGAGCAGGCAGGACACGGGGCACAACCACGGCCCCACGGGGTAGTGGGACACTAGCTGTGAGAACCTGGGGGGGTCTGGTGGAGAGAGCGGGGTGCACCCCACTACCCCCTCACCCCGCAGGGCTGCTCCGCCGGCCCCAGGCCCCTTACACACACACAGACACACAGGAACCTCTCGCACACGCACTCCTGCACACACGCACGCACCCCCCACCCCAGCCACCCCTGCAACCCCACCTCGGGGGGGGCCCGATCCCCGGCTACCCCGCGCGAGGCTGCTGGGGTGAGCTGGTGAGCACAGACGCCCTCCCCCCCACCTCCCATCTTCTCCTTGGAAGAAGCCTTGGAAGGGATTATATTTTTTTTTTCCTTTTTTTTTTTTATCTTTTTTTTTTTTAAACCAAAAAAACCCCAAAAATTATTATTTTTCTCATCGTTTCCCCTAACATCGATGGAGGCACCTGCTCTAGTGATAACACATTGAAAGAACAGTATCGTACACACTGTCTACAGCGCGGAAATGTACAAGCACGAGGTACACGAACCCGAGGGGGGGGAGCGGGGACAACAGCACACAAGATTTA